>PVKE010022307.1:7487-25792 GCA_004027555.1 Craseonycteris thonglongyai | reverse complement strand
CACACTACCTGGCAGCCAAGGACGCACCCTCAGGACCACCCATTTCCCCCTCCGACGTCTGCCGAGCTTTCACAGCTCTCAGGGATGCCTTGGTCTCGTCCCCTCCTCTTTCACTACCTAACCCTGATCGTCCTTTTCGTCTGTTCACAGATGAACGCCATGGCATAGCCACCGGCCTCCTGGCCCAACCCTGGACCCTTCACATCGGCCACTGGCCTACCTCTCCCGACAGCTGGACCCCACAGTCCAGGGATGGCAGCCCTCTCTCCGGGCTTTGGCGGCTGCAGCCGAGCTTACCACAGAAGCTTTAAAACTCACCCTGGCTCTGCCTATCTCTGTATTTTCCTCCCATAGGTTGACGGACCTTTTGGGACACAAATGTCTCTCCCTCTTAGGTCCCTCCAGGCTCCAGGAATTCCATCTCCTGTTCATCGAAGATCCTACCACCTCCCTATATCCTTCCCCTCCTTTTAACCTGGCTTCGCTCTTGCCAGCCGCTGCCCACCTATCCCACGCTTCACACTCCTGCCCTCAGGCCATTGAGGCCCTGAGCTCCCCCTGACCAGGGGCTCTTTGACCCCTGGAACACCTCGACCTCACTCTTTTTGTGGACAGCAGTTCCCTGCTCGGCCCTGGGCCATAGCAGGGCAGCCTGCGCAGTGGTTAGCGCCTCTTCCACACATGAGGCCAACCCCCCGCCTGAGGGTACCACCTCTCAAAAAGCCACCCTTCTCTCTAAACTCCTTGAAGCCCTCCAGCTATCCTCCAAAATGGCAATTATCCATTGCAGGGGGCACCAATCCTCTGGGGACCCGGTGGCACAGGCAACTCACAGGCCGATTCCGTGGCCCGCTCCCTCACCTCGGGTCCTTTCCCTGCCCCCATACCTTTCCTGACCACCCCTACTCAGCCTGCCTGCTCCCCCGAGGAAACAGCCACCTTGTTACGGCAGAATGGCCATATGGCAGATAAGGGCTGGATCTTCATAGGTAATGAAATTGCTTTCCCACAGGCACCGGCTGAAACCCTCCTGTCTGATGTCCACAACTCCTTACACATTGTTCCGAAGGCAACGTTCTGCTTTCTGGACCCTCTCTTTCACTTCCCAGGACTAAGGGATGCTAATCCAAAAGGCCCATACGGCCTGCCCCACCTACCAGCCAGGACCCCTACTCATCAGGTGCACGGACATCAGCCTGGTGAGGACTGGCAAACTGACTTCACCCACATGCCAAGGCAGACATTTTCAATACTGGTTCACTATGGTTGATACCTTTTCAGGTTGGATCAAGGCCTTTCCTACCACTAAGGAAACTGCAGATATGGTGACAACCATCTTCCTAGAACAAATCATTTCACGATCTGGTCTCCCTGCCTTCATCCAGTCGGACAACGGTCCGGCCTTCACTGCTCAGGTTGTACAACAGGTCTCGGAAGGCCTCCGAATCACCTGGAAACTGCACACCCCCTACCACCCCCAATCTTCTGTTAAGGTGGAGCGAGCTAAGGGGATCCTGAAAGATCATTTGACTAAGCTCACTCTTAGAGCTCCGGACCTCTTGGCCCAATCTCCTTCCCTTGGCCCTGACCAGGATTCGGGCCACTTCCCAGGCCCCACTGGCCTCAGCCCCTTACGGTCGGCCCTTCCTCATTAACCACGACCTCCCAGTTCAGCCCCCCATTTTGACTTCCTACCTCCCTTACTCGTCCTTGCTCCGTCACCTCCTCAGGGAACACACTGACCACCACCTGCCAGTGGTCAGTGGTCCCAACTCCTCCTCTCTTCCCCTGCAACCCGGGGACAGTGTTTTTTCTTAAGGAACTCCAACACTGCCCTCTGAAACCCTGGTGGACAGGACCGCACACTGTTGTCCTCACCACCCCCACTGCTGCCAAACTCTTGGGCCACTCTTCCTGGTATCACGTCTCTCGCCTGGAATTGGCTCCTGACCAGAAAATTTGGTCATCCCACCTCTTAAAGCCATCCAGGTTGTAACTCTCCTGCCAGGGTCCAGCCGCCTCACCAGTCCCTGAACCAACGGACCTGTCCCCCTAGACCGTCTGATGCCTGCTACCATTATCTGCCCACCCTGGTTTTTGGCCGCCATTGAGATTGTGTCTCTCATCCTGTCCTCCGTCCTCGCCATTGCAGCTCCAACCCACTGGACCCCCTATGAACGCGGTTCAATCATCTGTCTGTTCCTAATCTGTGTTCTCTAATTGGGGACTATGACATGTCTCCATCCCTCAACATGATTTACTTGTTTCTCCTTCTAGCTAACCTATTCCTTGGATCTCCACAGGATGGTCAATCCCTCAATCCCTTCTGTTGGCACTTCTATGTTCAGCAAACGTGGAAGGCTGGCGGAGCCACTCATACCCAACTTCTGACCAACACAGCCTGCTGCCCACTCAGGGCTGTCAATCCCTGCTTTCTATTCGCTTCTCAGGCTTTGAATCTGTATCCAGACCTGTCGGCTCGCCTGCCCTCTGCTTCTCTTATGACCAATCCAAGGAATCATGCAATACCTGCCAGGCAGGCTCCATCAAAAATAAAACTCACCCTAAACCAGCAGCTCCCCTCTGAATCAGGGGATGACACAGGTAAAATGGACCCCTTTTCCTGGCTCGCCCTCATCTGTCAAGGCACCCAATTTCTAAATCTGACTGGGGCAGGTAACCTTTCTGACTGTTTCTCTGCACTTCCCTTGGCCGACCCCCCTGTGGCGGCCGTCCCTCTCCTCTCAGTCAAACCTTCAACACCTGTGGGCCCTCGGCCCCTCACCCTCATTAAGGGAATCCCCTTATTTCAGGACTGACTCGCCAAAATCTCTCTCTGCTATGTCAGCTCCTCTTCCCCCATGCCCCTCTGCAATCTGACCAGCACTGTCTAACCAATGATCAGCACTGGGAGGAGCCTTCTTCTGATGTAATCAGACCCTCCTTAAAAGCATCAATGCCCCCTCCAACTTCCCTTGCATCCCATAACCCTGGTTCCTCAACTTCCTCTTTAAAGTCAGGGAAAATTTTTCCCACTCGCAGCTCCACCCTCAACCCAATGGAGGAAGGTCATCTGCTTCCCTATGGTTGTGGGCATTTCTCTGGCTTCCTCCCTTGTCACTACAGGCAAGGCGGAGGAGCCCTGGGACACATCCACAGCCGCATGCAGGAAGTCTGAATCGCTATCAACCAAGTGCTTCTCCATCCATATGCTCGGCTTCCAACTGAACCCCCGGCCGCCGACCTCCCTTCGTCGCCCCTGTCCAGCAGGAAGTAGCTTGAGACAGAACGACGCCCCTTTTATACCAAAAAGGTTGGAATGTAAGGTCGGTGGGCCTAGGGGGCCCGGGCAAATAGGATGTGGCAAAGGGGACTTTCCGAGTGGCTGTAACCTGCCTGGGAACTTTCGAAGGCGGGACTTCGTTGGCCACCTGACCCGCCTCTCCCCGACCCCAGAGCCCTATATAGCCCACTCACTCCCTTCCCCACCCACGAGCATTCTTCGGCCCCCACCTTTTTCCTCTGACTGAAGAATGTTGCCTAGGAGCACCCCCCCCCATAAAGGCTCGCATTTGGTTAGCCACTCGATCTCCCGTGTCGCTTCCTTAAATCGCTTCCTTACACCTAGCTTTTTTTTTGGTGTTTTATAGTGTTAGCTCTTACATTTAGGTCTATGATCCACACAAATGATTAAATCTTATTATATTTTAATACTTGTAAATTTTAACTTTCTGCCCAAAGCAGGTGTTACTTTTATAATGAAGAAAGCAACATTTAGAAACAGGTGCCTTGCACACCAGGGCTGACCGGCCTCAGCTCCCCATTCACGCTGGTTGTGGTTCCCTTCTCAAGAGGGAAGGGGGCGGTCCCACGCGCACGCGTAGCTTCCAGGAGAGAGCACTGCGCCTGCGCCTACGGCCGCCCGCGCCTGCTCAAACGCGCGCGGCTCACTCGCAGGCTCCTGCTGCCCGCTTGCCTGACAGGAAGTGTGGCGGAAGCGTCGTGAGCGGAGGGAAGCGCTAGGAGGGGCGTAGGTTTGGTGACTGTAGCGCTGGCTTCGGCGGCCGGGCTCTCGCGCCGGTCGTTTTCGTGGCTTCGGTCGCTTCCCTCTCTCCACTCCGTCCTGGGTGCATCCTCCCTGGCCCCCACCTCCCCGGTCCTGGACCTCCTTGGTCCCCCCAACACACACACGCGCCTGTTCCTTGGCGTGTCTTTCTCAGCCCTCCCCACGGCCTGCCCGTCCGCAGCGCCTCACCTCCAAACCCACTCCGCCTTCCTCAGCCGCTCCCCCACCCCGACGCCCGGCCTGTCCTCGGAGCCCCCCTCCATCTCCGCTGCGTCTTCTTCCGGCCTCCCCGCCCCCACGGTAGGATGGGGGACAACACCAGCCCCATCAGCGTGATTCTGGTGAGCTCGGGGAGCAGGGGCAATAAACTGCTGTTCAGGTACCCCTTCCAGAGAAGCCAGGAGCACCCCGCGTCCCAGACAAGTAAGTGAGCGCCGGGCAGCCGGCCTGGCGCTCCCGGCCTGCGCTTGGGGCTGGACCAGAGCAGCCGACTGCAGGGGCCCCTCTCCTCACCACCTCCCACGCTAAAATTCAAGTTCTGTATTTTTTGTCTTTTCTGATCATACAATCGATAGAGTCCTATTTGGAAAATGTAGGAAAGTAATAAGAAACAAAAGAAAAATCACTTGTAATTCAACATGCCAAAGCCACTATTGTTAATACTTTTATCAGTCTCAGCCTTAAAAAAAAACCCCAAAAAAACCAAACAAAACTATATATATATATATACACACACACACACACACACACACACACACACACACACATTGTATTTGTTAATCTAAAATTAAAAGGTCAAAGTGAGAGGCCATAGACATTTGTTTGAGATCAGTAAGAAGTTATTCGGCACCCACTGATTCCAGTGGAAGACAACCAGGGAAGACCCAATAGTGTCCTGATCAAGATACAAAGGCAGTGGGTGTTTATGAGAAAGGCAAGACGTTTCTGTTGGTCAGATAACATAATGATGTTAATCCTAAACAGTGCTCTTGATTTTCATTCTTGGGTAGTCATCAATCGGGTAGTTACAGTATCCGCTTTCTCATTATGTTTGCAATCAGTTCTTTGGGGCAAGTTTGCGTAGGCCTGGTCCAAAGGTTATTTGCCATGTTTTAACATTCCAGAGGTTTGGGGCATATGATGTGCAAGGCAGCAGTTCCAGCTCCACTTTAAAGTGGCTCTATTTATTATTTTTTGACATAGGAATGTATTCATTTTGGAAAACAGATGTGAAATTATAGAACCTTCTCAGGTTTCCTTTGACCCATCTACCCCCAGTTCTGCTCCCCCATTGCAGGAATAACTGCTTACCATTTTAGTGATTGTCTGTCTTGTACATAGACACCAACTAGGTATCCATAGAAAAATAGTGTATTGTTTGGGGGATTTTTTCCCCACACATAAATGCATTGTTCTGCAGTGGCACTTTTTTCCGTTGAATGATGTAACCTGGAATGATGTAATTGGATTTAGTAAACAGAGACCACCCTCGCTCTTAGTGTAGCATACAGCTGCTATGGATAGATACTGAGGTTACTTCCAGTTTTTTATGATCACAAATGTTCAGTTTGTGTTTCTTTTTTAATTACTTTTAAATTTGTTAATATGGTACAAAGTTTTAAAGTTACAAAGGGGCTTAGATTATGAAAAGGAAGGTTTTCCCCACCTTAGACCCCCAGCCACCATTTCCCTTTATAGGGGCAGCTGCTGTTACCATTTTCCAGTGCATCTTTCCAAAATTTTCTGTGTAAATACAAACGTATCCACACATTATTTTGTTTTTTTCTAAGCACAAGTGAACACACTGTACACACTGTTCTGCCCTGTTTTTCACTTTACATCTTGCATATGGATTCAGAAGTATGATCAGAATAATGGGATGAACATACTGTGATTTATTTATCTAGTCCTATGTTGATGGGCATTTAGGTTGTTTCCAATATAAATAGTATGAATGTCCTTTGTATATAAGTCCTTTGTAGAGTATAAGATCAATTTCCAGGGGAAGCTGGGATATCTCAGTGGGTTAAGCACTCGTTTTGCAGCCCTGGGGACTGAGGATCAAATCCTGGCCCCTGCCTGTGCGGAGCCATATGCTGAACTAGGGAGTGCCCCCAGTTTGGTTCTCACCAGGGTGAGACCCCGGCACAGTTCCTGGCCTGTGCAGCCCTGCACCCACCTGTGGAATGAAACTGTGTGGAAAAACCAATGATGTGCCACTATGGAGACTGTTTTGGGCCCTCCCCCTTCTCTGTGTGTGTGTGTGTCTCTCTCTCTATCAAAAAACAATAAAAATAAATCTTAAAAAAAAAAAGATCAACTTCCAGAAGAGAGATGGTTGGATCTAAGGGATGAGAGCATATTTATTTTTAATATTTTTTTTATCTTTGTTAATGAGGTAAGTATCTGATAGTTTTAATGTGCATTTGTCTAGAATTGAGAGTGAATGAACATGTTTTCTTATTTTCAGAGCCATTGGATTTCCTTTTTCATGAATGACCTATTCATAAACTTTGCCTAATTTCCCCTTGGGTTATTTGATTTTTTTCCTTATAGATTTGAAGGAGCTCTTTATATATTCAGGATAAAAATAAGACTTTTTGGTAAAGCTGAATATACTTAACCAGTTTGCCTCTGTGTAGTTCATGCCACGTAGAGTTTTGATTTTTATGGAGTCAAGTTTATCTGTTTTTTTGTGGTTTCTCAATTTTGTTATACATAGAAAGGCCTTATGCTCTGCAGTATTAACGAAAGTCTCTTGTGTTTTTCTGTCAAACATTTATTGTTTTGTTTTTAAATATGAGTGTGTGTGTTTTTTTTTAAGATATATTTTATTGTTTTGACAGAGAAAGAGAGAGACAGAGAGAAGGGGGATGGCCCAGAGCAGTCTCCTTTAGTTTTTGACATAGTTTCATTCTACAGGTGGGCTCAAGGGTACACAGGGTGGGAACTGGGCAGGAGGCCTCCTGCATAGGAAGCGCACCACCCTTCCACATGAGAGGCAAGCCCCCGCCAGGGCCAAACTGGGGGCCTCCCACATTGGAGGCTCACCCCAGTGGCAACCGAATGGGCTAGGACTGGGACCAGGACTCGATCCTCGCACCCCAGGGCTGCAATGTGAGCTCTCAACCTGCTGAGCCATCCTGGGTTCCCTTAAATATGTTTCTCTTGGTGTAAGGTGAAGGTTCCTACCAGGATCTGGTATTTTCTGGACACTTGCTAAGAGTTGTATGTGTGCCTTCTGGAGCCCTGTGATGGGCAAGGAAGATGTGGGAACATGGAGCCCCAAAGCTAGGAAGTATTTGGTTCAAGAGCTAGCATAATTTTCTCTTTCATGTTACTACCTATCCCAACATCATTTTATAGAATAAGTTACTTTGCCCCCACTGATTGGTTCTGCTGCCTTTATCACATACAAAATTTCTGTGTTTATTTGAGTTTGTTTTTGACCTTTCTGATCTCTCCCAGTGATCTATCTCTGGGTTTCAAATTGATGAATTATTGTAACTTTATACTGTGTTACACTCCCAGATAGGATCAGTCACTGTCATAATGTTTCTTTTTCAGTATTATAAGGCAGCTGGCTCTTGCTTACTTTTTCCTGTAAATGTTAGTATTGACTGTGTTTTTGTAGGTCATTTTCAGTAGGTCAATTAACTGGGAAGAAAGGGTATCTTTATGTTGAATTTTTCCATTCAAGAACATAGTATATTTTGTATTTAGTCTTGTCTCCTTTACTAGCATTTCCAGTTTTTTCATGGACCTCTTGAGAATGAAGAGCTTGCCCATGATGAACTTCTTAAATTCATCCCTAGGTCTTTAAACTATTACTCTGGCACGGTATTGTTGTTTGTGTATATGAAGAATATTGGTATGTGGACATTTAAAAATTCTTTTGCTTGTGCTTTTTTTCAACCTAGTTGACATCATACACTAAGAGGATGTGTGTGTATCTATGTGTATGCATAGACATATATATATATATATATATATATATACACATACATATATATATAATTATTTTTTCTAGCTAAAAAGCAACAGCATTTTCTATGTTATAACTTCTTGGAAACCATAATTATTTTTGAAAAAATATTTTATTTTATTATGGTCAAAAATATATAAAATTTGCCATTTTGGGGGAAGCCGGCATGGCTCAATGGGTTAAGCACGCGCTTTGAAACCCCGAGGACCAAGGATCGAATCCTGGCTCTGGCCCAGGCGGACGGACCCACATGCTGAACTGGGGTGTGCCCCCAGTTCAGTTAAAAAAAAAAATTGCCATTTTAACCATTTTTAAGTATACAGTTCAGTGGCGTTAATAATATTCACATTAATTAATTTCACATATTGTACAACCAATGCCACTATTTCTAGAATTTCTCGTTACCTCAAACTGAAACTTGTAACCAAGCAATAACTCCTCATTCCCCCTCACTCGGCCTCTGGTAATCTCTAATCTATTTTTTGCCTCTATGAATTTGCCTATTGTATATAATTAATGTAAGTGCAATATTTGTCCTTTTGTATGTGGTTTCTTTTTACAGATTTTTAAGATTTATTGTTTTAGAGGAGGTAAGAGAGAGAGACAGAGAGAAGGGGGGAGGGCCCAAAACAGTCTCCATAATTATACATCATTAGTTTTTTGACATAGTTTCATTCCATACAGGTGGATGTGGGGCCGCACACGGTGGAACTGACCTGGGCGCCTCCCTCATGGGAGGCTAGAACCTTCCCAGGCATCCTGGCTGTTACTGGTTACTCCCACAGTTCAGCATGTGGGTTTGCCAGGGCCGTGGCTGGGATTCGATCCCTGGACCTTGTGGTTGCAAGGCCAGCTCTCACCCTGTTGAGCTACCCTGGCATCCCTGTGGTTTGTTTTTCTTAACATAATATTTTCAAGTTCATCCATATTGAAGCATGTGTCAGAACTTCGTTCCTGTGTATACCACATTTTAGAAGCCATCACTTTTAATGACTCCACAGTCCTGTATGTGGAAGGATCCTGTTTTCTTAGCTGCTATCTCCTTTTTGCCCTCACTCAGATAAGCCTCGTAGCAGATATGCTGTCAACAACACTGGAGATCATGCCGAGGACCAGGATGGCGACTCCAGGTAGGGCTCTGTCACTCTATGATAGAACTAGTCCTGTCCCCACAGCTTGTTGACCTAGATGTTTTCTCCCCTGAGAAACCTGTTTGTTTATTTTTTTCCATTTGGTGGGTGTTTTGGGTAGTGCATAGCTGGGGATTGTGTGGCCAGTCTCTGGCTTGCTGCATAATTCAGTCAGATGTTCCAGCTGTGAGCTGTGTGGTTGGAGAAAGCAGGTTGGAGAACAGATGAGACCATATAGGACATTTTATTTCCTATAAGAGGAACATGGAGGAAAGCCAACCCCATTACTGTCCTCAGACCTTATTCCTCAAGCATGTGCCCAGAGGTCAGATGTAGGTGCTTGGGTGCAGCACAGTCTGTCCAGATGGTGAGTGGGCTGAGAGGCAGGGCTGATTTAATCTTTCCTCTTTTAGGGAACAGATGAAAAGTAGGTAGGTCCTGTCCCTTCCTGTTTGTGCCCCCCTGCTCTCTGGGGGAAGGGCTATCATGCAAACATGAGAAGTAACTACTTCTGCCTTCTTATGTTCATTTTAAAGCTTAGTAAATGGTAACACTGGCCCAGATGTAGGAGGAAAGATTGAAAATTGCCTGTCCTGGGTCCCCCTAAACACAGCTGGGGCCTTCGTGAGCTAAAGGACTTAGCCCCCACTGTCCCATGGGAAAGTAGCTGAGCCCTCCCCCCCCCCCCCCCCCCCCGGGCTTTTGACATGCAGTTCATTAGTACAGTTTTCCTCAGTTCTCTGACAAGGGACCACAATTGCCATAGTGTACAGTTACAAGAATGTGGTTTTTATTTTTGTGTGTGAGTATTCCAGGGGACTGGTATGACCAGTGACTGTCTCCAAAGGGAGCGGGCTTTGGAAGAGGGACCAGCAAGAGGGGTAGGGAGTCTGAGATATTCCTGGGGTTTCTTTGTGTGATGTAGAAGCCTGCGGTTTTCTTGTCCTTTAAAGTTGGCCACTTAGAAAAAACTCTTGTTTGCTATGGGCACATGGAAAGCTTTTAGCCACTGCACACTGGGTGCATTTTGTCCTTCACCTGTGCCACAGGTGAGTTTAGAGCAGGGCTGGCCAGCTACTCGTCTTCCTCTGAGCTCCGTGGGCATGAGGCTGAGGCTGCTGAAGACACAGAAAGAGCTCTGGGGATGGTCTGTGTGGAGGGACTTTTTAGGAGGGCCAGGAGCACCTAATTTGTAGTTAATTTTCAGAGGCTTGTAATAAAATGACTATGAGGATGTTTACTTCATTTGGTAATTTTAGCATATAATAACATCTGATGATCCCACTTCCTACCTCCACACATATTCAGAGATACAGGGTAATACCCTTAGGGGGCCCGGCTTCATTTTGTCACCTAGGCCTGCCCATCTGCTGCTCTGTCCCTGGCACCTGGGACCTGAAGCACTGCAGGAAACAGACACTGCTGTGTCTGTTTCCTTTATGGTTGTTCTCAAAGGTACTTTCTTTCTAGAACCCGTGGAATGTTCCTGCTTGTCAGTTTGCCAGATTGAAGCAGTGTGAACAGGCCACACAGGTAACCTCTGAATGTGGTGATGGCCTTCCTTAGAGACGTGAGTGTGCAGAGCTGTGTGCTGCCCATTGTTAACAGCCACTGGCCAATGTGGCCATTTTAACTGAATGAAGTGAAATGAAATAAAATTGAAAGTTCATTCCCTCAGTTGCACTAGCCACATTTCAGGTGCTCAGTGGCCACATGTGACTAGTGGCTACTGTACTGAATGGTGTAGATTTCGAATATTTCTTTCACTGTAGAAAGTTCTGTTGGGCAGCACTGGCTTAAAGAGTAGATTGGGTTTATAAGGTGAATCATCAAGATGCTATATTTCAGAGTATAAGAACTGTCACTTTTTTAAAAACCCTATTAGAATTCAGTAGGGAGAGAAGAAAATAGATATTGTTTATTGTCTCTAAGGCTTGAAATTCAAGTTTAGAAAAGTTGAAGTGTCCCTATTTATTGGGTTTTAGGGTCCAGGGAGCTCATGCTTAATTGCATTGTGCATCCCTCACACTGGCAGGGAGAAAGGCATCAGGAGAAGTCTGAGAGAAAGCCTGGTATCAGCTGTTGTGGACATGATCCCTTCCGATGTGGATGGCCATCTCCGGCTTCCTTTCCAGACTGCAAGCCACCGCCCAGAGGAGGAGATGCTGGTGCCTTGGAGAAGAGTTGACTTCATTTCAAAGCACTCTGAAATCATTTTACTTTAGATACCTCCAGGAGACCTTCTCAGAGCTGGAATGGGGTTCTGTCTTCACCCTTTATCTCTCAGTTGGCATTGTGGGGCACTCAGATTAGGTGGCACTGCTGCCCTTCTCAGGCTTGGCCACCTTTCTCAAAGCAGTGGGTCCAGCTTTTAGGCACAGTCATGCCCTAGGCTGGATGGGGCCCTCGGCCAGGTGAGTTGTAGTGCATGTTGGGACACAACATGCAAGTCCTCCATACCAGGCGCACATGGAGCTCCACCAGGCCTCTCTTGATGGCTTTGCCTGTATGGCTCATGTATTGAGATATGTAAGAAAGATGCCCCTACTTCCTGGAGCTGAGGTCAGTACAGAAGAAGGTAGACAAGTGGTGTTGTCCCCAAGCTTGGGTATCTCCCTCCCTTTCCTGGCCCAGCTGAGTTCACACTAGTGTATCCCTGTAGCATGGTGTGCTGGGACAAGTGCAGGTTCAGGGTTCCAGGACTGATTCTTACTCTGTGTCCCACAGTATATGATCTTGGGCATGTTCTGTAGACAGTGAGCCTGTTTCCCTGTCTTCTGTAAGATGCCTGCTTGTGGCAGAGCACCGACACCTCTCCCTCCCAAGTCTAGATTTCATGGGAACATCTGCATTTAGGTGAGAGTACTTGCTGATAGCTCTGCCTTCCTTAGAGGAGCAGACACAAGTTGCCTGTGGAGTTTAATGTGTCACCACCACACACCAGTAAGGAAATAGAGCACTGCTGACACTAGGAGTCCCCATGTGCTTCTTCCTTTTTGAAAGTAAAGGGATTTTGTTGTGACCTGTGTAGGTTTAGCAGATAAAGTTATAGGAGTTGCCCTTGAGCTTCTTCAGATTCTGACTTTCTGGGCAATCTTGGGAAAGTCCACAAAACATCTTACCCCTTTACTGCTATTCAAACTGATAAGCTAAAGTTTGGTAGCTGTTGAAAAAAGAGACTCTTCATTGTGTGTTTCTCTTCTATGGATCGTTGGCAGTGTGTGTTTTTTGGTGAGAGCTGTGGGTAGCAGCAGGCCTATCAGGGCAGCCCAGTGGGCATGGCATCATGGCAGGCTGTCACCCCTCCGAAACTGCTGTACTCTGGGGCTCAGGCCTATTTTCTGTTTCCAGGAAACTCAGAAAGAAGCATGTCTCATGGCATAGATCTGTGCAGAGAAACTTTAACTCTTTTAAATATACTCTCTAAAAAACAGGCTGTATAGCACAGAGGTCTCAAACATTTTCCAACATATGTATATACAGATCTGGCATGACTGCCTTGCTGCTGAAGGAGCCAGTCATGTGCTGGGCAGAGGCTCAAGCAGGTCAGCTATGCAGGTAGTGACAGCATCTCAGAAATTGGGACTGAGATACTCAGTGGCATCCTCTGGTTTTCATAAGGCCTTAACTTTGGGGGATCTCATTTGATCTTGTTGAGATGGTTTGTAAGAAAGATTAAATACTTGTACATGAGCATCTAGCCAATACATGTGGTGTTGAGCTGTAACCCAAGTCTTCCAGCCTTGTTCTTGCTTCTGGAAACTGACTCTCATTCTTGCCCAGCCTGTGTTTATGTATGAGAATTTGAGCTTTAGTGAGAAAACTGTGTGGTAAGTCTTCAACTTTGGGAGTATCTGTATCCTTTCTTGTCTGGTAAGTTACTTAGCTTGACCTCAACAGTTAATGCTTAATAGTCATAATTCTGCTAGACTTTAATACTGTTTTAATAAGACAACTATAAATTTTTATGATTTTTAAAATCGATGTGTTTTTGTTTGGTCTTGATGGTCCTATTCCCATTTCAGCGAGCCATGTCCTCCAACCGATGAGCAATTGGTTGCAGGGTAAGACTAAGACTTCTCCACCATCTTTCTGTCTTGATTCCTGCTACCTTTTCTTCTTGTAATTGTGCTTAACTCCTGATTTCCCTTAATGTTGAAGAATGACTAATGAGGCACACAGGCTGTCGCTCGGACCGCACTGCCCCGATCGCCCACAAGTGCCCAGGCTTCCCACAGCCCCTGCCTTTTCTCCACCTGTAGTTATTTAGCTATTTCACATTACCCAAGAGGATTAGGTGAGGTTGGCTTGCACCAGGGAGACGTCTGTGACCAGGCATGCACTCAAACCTCCTCCTCCTCCAGGCAGGCATGGTGGCCCTGTGAAGGTGGTAGGTGAGCAGGAGCAGGTTTCTTGTCTCCCTAGCCTACTGCATTTCTAGAGAGATCCCTGATTATAGCTCCTTGCCTTCATTTCTTAGAGGGGTGTAGTGGGGGGCCTCTCCCAAGGGTCTAGTGTTAAATTTAATGCTTTATCTTAGATGCTATTGCCCTTTAGAGGCAAAAATATTCCCATGGAGTTTGTATGACATTTCTCCAGGAAGGGATGGATAAGATGGGACTCTCCTATCCCCTGACAGGGCATCCCCTGTGGACATTGGAGGTACACAAAGCATCTGTGAACCCCCCAAGATAGGAGAGAGCAGAGTTGAGCTCCCTTCCATGCTATCCCTCTTTCTTTTTGTTGGCCAAGCCAGAGAACAAGGCCTGTTCCTGAATATCTCAGCAGGAATAGAAGGGCTTGGCCTGTTTTCCAGCTGGGCTGGTTCACCTTCCTAAATGTTTCTTTTTTAAAATTTTTTTATTTCTAAGTTATTATAGGAATGTTAGTTCTTGTAACAGCTTTACCATCAAAACAAGAGAAAGGATTTTTATAAATTTTGAAACAATAAACAAATATTGTCACTTGTTTTTGTTTTAGTTTGCTATTTATAACGGTTATGTCCCATACCCTCAAATCTCATGATGTAACTCTGTCTTTGTGCATGTTTGTCAGCAGACACATTATATAAAGTATAAAACCACTCAAGTGTTTGTTTTTTTTTAATTGTAAGTGTAATATTGTAGTGGTGAGTGGGTTTCTCTGAGGGCCAGACTTGCTCAGATAAGCAGAGCAACCAAACAACACCTTGCTGGCCAGCCCAGAGGGCCCTCCCTGGTTGGCCACTTATGGCATTGTGTCTTAAACTTCAGCAACACATGGCTTTCCAGTTGGCTCCTTCCACAGACCCTGGCCTCTTTGGGCTTGGAGGGAAGTGCTTTTTACTTGGCTCTTGGAAGGGTGCTTTTGGATTTGGATATTTGTAGATGTGAACTGGACCACCACTGCTTGCCTCTGACTCTCAGGACTCATCCCACAGCCAAAGTAACTTAGGTTCCAGGACTGGTGGCTGAGGGTCAGAGTTGAGGCCCATCTGTAGCTCTTCATGACAGAGCAGAGGTTTTTAATGGAGGTGTTTGGCATCACAAGAAAAAATTAACTCTCAGAGTAGTGGGAGGTTGTTTTCTACCCCTTATCTCTGTGTTCCTGATTCCCCAGGTGTCAGAGGGGAGGGGCTCTTTGTTGAGATAGTATATGAATGTCGGCACTAGATGAATCACTAGGGCAGAAGTATTTGTTTGGGTTTGTCACCCTGAATCCTTCCTTACTGTCACTGTGTCCCTCAAATGGGAGTTAAAGATCAGAGTGAGCCATTTAGAGTTTTTAAAGAAAGCATATAATACCCGTGGTTTATGACACTGGACTCTTCTAAAAGTTATCTCTGGTTTAGTCACTCCAGAGAACAGTATTTTAGAGAACAGAGACCTGCAATGGGCAGCCAAGGACTTGGGCTGTGAGTCCCATGTTTCCCAGAATGTCTCTGACAACCTTGATATTGGAAGGTCCAAGTGCAGTCCTGACTGTGCAAGAAGCAAACCCTCTGTATCTGGTTTGTCTAGGGGCCACAAGGTGACCTGGGATGTCTTGAGGACCATGTCAGTCCTAGAGGAATGCTGAAAACTAATGTGACACCCTTTTCCCTTCAGGCCATAGGCTCCCTGTCCATCCTCACAAGAGAGGCTGGTGTGGTGCCTCATTCACCGTAGCTCCTCAGCAAAGGCCCAGAATACACACTGGAGTGTCTGTCCTTGGTGATTTCTAGGACTGTAGGGGTCTCTCTGGCTAGGAGCAGAGGATGGCCCAGAGGGAGGTAGAACCACCTTCTCTAGCACAATGTGCTCTCCCAACCTGGATGTTAGAAATGCTGTCCCCAGGTGGAGAAATGAGCACAGGACTTGTCTCCCTCCGGACTCCAGCTCTCACATAGCACATCAGTGTTTCTAAAGGGGGGTTCCCCCAAAGCCTGGGCTCTGAGATAAGAGTCTGCCCTTCACCCTCCAGCATTCTCCTCCCTGTGGTGATTCTTCCTATCTGGACCCCCCCTGGGCAGGAAGGAACAGGGTTGCCAGTAAGACGGTATAAGTGTACAAGGTGCACCTTACAAAGTACCATAGTTTTTAGAGTCGCATCCAAGTCTACTGTCACGCACACCACCACAGCCAATTCTACTTCTCTGTACCGGTAGCTTGCATCCAGTTCTATGCATCCCTGTGTTAATACCATATCAGTGGGGCTGTGTATCTTGCACATCTTAAATATTTATTCCCTAATGAAAACTGGAAGGTTTCAATATTGAGGATGAAGGAGGCTGGGGAAGGTAATTAGTATGCTGCAATTAGTACTCTCCCCTCGCCCTTCACACAGCACTGAGGGGTTAAGGGGTGCAGTAAACCTGGGCCTGGTGGTAGAGTCCCCCCACCTGCGAGCTTTAACAGGTGGCTTCTCAGGGCAGTGCCAGCTCCAGCTGTTATTTCTCCCTTTGAAAGCAAACTGCAACTTGTTTCTCTCCTGAATTTCATTGAGCATGCCAAGAAATGACAGCATGTGCCTTCGGTCTATGCTTCTCATATCTTTTACCTTGTAATTCTGGTGATTTTTTGTCCCCAGTCTTGGGGATTGCTTCAAAAGGCAACTGATAGAAGTTTCCAGGTTATCAGTGGGGGTACATCCACTCTGCGCACAAAGTTGCCATATATTGACACCCTTTCCCTCTGAGGGCAGTGGGCATGGGGCTGTGACACTTGGTTCACTTTTTTCCATTCTACCTCTTTTTAATTTTAAGGTTTTCAGATGTCATTCTGGCAACAATTTTGGCAACCAAGTCTGAAATGTGTGGCCAAAAATTTGAACTGAAGATCGATAACGTGCGGTTTGTTGGGCACCCGACACTCCTGCAGCATGCGCTGGGGCAGGTAAGGGCTTCCTGAGCAGGGGGGGTTCTCCCTCGGTAGGCGTGGCCCATCCTGGTCTGGGGCCCTCAGGGAATGGTGGCTGGCACTGGCTGTGGTGAAGGCAGCCATCAGACAGCAGACCTGATCAGGTGCTTGCTGTCAGCTACACATCCTCATAGGCCCTGAGGGTCCCTTGGAGGAAGAGACAGGCATCCCTGCCCCTGGAGTTTCAGCCCCTGTATATAGCTTTTGCTGTTTGCATTCTGGGTCTCTATTGACTGTGGCCTTCACTTTTATAGATAGGAGATCTCTTTCTAGGGGAAGCCAAGAGAATGAGTTTGACAGCATTTGTCAGACCTTGAACTTTGTATAAAGTGGTATAAGCATTTTTTTCTTACTAAGTGATATTATAGCCCTTACTATTGTGCTAAACCCTTTATATGCATTCTCTGATGAATGGAATATAGTAAAGGGTGTCCCAAAATTCATGCAAGATTTGAATTTTGCGTCATTTGTGTGATAAAGTGTTGCTAATGAAAAAAAAAAGACAGTGTGACAGGTGACAGTTCAGGGTTATTAAAAATGGAGTGCTACATGAAAGAACAACGTGTTTTCATTGTTGAGCAATGAAAATTTACAATTTTTAATTATAAACCTGTGTTTTCTATCAAAATTACTTCTTGCGTAAATTTTGGGACACCCTTTATTTGCAAGTTTTAACATGATCGAATGCACTGTGACTCAAGGGAATTTGTACACCAGAACTTGCCACTCAGTGCTTTGCACACAGGCAGAATCAGTGACAGCATCCTTAGATTCCGAAGGGTTTTGATATGACAGTATAAGATTTAGCTCCATTTATCTGATACAAAAAATCGTATGAGGGTCTGTGATGCGGTCCTCAAATCTTCTCCATGACTAAGCCCATGGAAAGTACTTCTGAGGGGGATGGAGATGCCAAGACCTGGGGCCATGGCTGGTGCACCTGGCCTCATGGACAGCACCCTTCCTCCTCAGTGGTCCCTGCAGACAGGGTTTAGTCTCCACTGATGGCCTATGGGTGACAGAGGGGTAGTTGGCTGCCTGCCAGCAGTCACACCCTACAAAATGAGTTATGGGCAGGCTGATGAGCCAGTGGGCACCCAGGGAGAGCTGGGGCTCTGGACTCTTATGCCCCCTAGTGGCAACACTTGTAGTTGTCTGGTGTTTGTGACGGGTTGGCTAGATGCCAGAGTGGCAGCCTTGTCTTTGTTGGCTCTGAGCATTATCCTGTCTCTTTATCGTCCTGAGTACTTGTCACACTTGGCAGAGACAGCCTGGAAAACTCAGATGGACACTGTGGATAGTAGTGGGGGGCGTTGGGGCCTGGGCAGAGAACACTCCATCTTCCTGAGACCCTTTCTGTTTTGTTTCCTCTGGGCACCTCAGCTCGCTACTGGGGCAACCTTGTCACTTCCAGTCATATCACTGATCTTCCTACTCTTATCTCATCAGTGACTTATCTTCATGCAGCTGCCACTTGCCCATGCAAAGGTACCAGTCACTTCTTCAGTTCCCTAGAGCCGGGGTCCCCAACCCCTGACCTATATGTACTGGTATAGGTTAGGGTGACCAGACGTCCCTCTTTTGGCGGGACAGTCCCTATTTTTAACAATTTGTCCCACATCCCACGGCATTTTAAAGAAGTCCCAATTTTTGGAAAGAATGCACGACAAGCTAGGGAATGGTGGGAGATAGACCAAACTTTTAATCAAGAACACACCCCCCCCCACCCCCCACCCCCGGTCAGTGGT
>PVKE010022306.1:0-25689 GCA_004027555.1 Craseonycteris thonglongyai | reverse complement strand
CAGATGGCAGAACAGAGTTGTGGTTGGCAGAACCCAGCTCCAGCACCGGAAAGCAAGGTGAGAAGGGTGAGTGATGTTGACAGACAAAAAGCTTTTTCATAAGCATCACAATCACCACTTTTGGGCAGCAGTGAGGAATGTGACCAGAGCATAGGGCTCCTGTTGGGTGTGGTGGGAGTTAAGGCTATGGAGGTTGGATGGGACAGGTGATAGACAACTTTGAATGATGGCAAGAGTCATTTAGACTTGAATTTTATAAAAGAGACTAGGAGGCAAGATGAGATTCTAAGGCATGATTGTATTAAGCTTGTTCAGTTGTTTTCTCTTAATAAAGCCTTTTTCTTTTCTGTTTAGGTGGAAAGATGTGTAAATCAATGTTGGTTTTAAAGGAATGGATCTTTCTCAGGAGCCAATAGAAGTAAATAGTAATAAGTCAAGTCTTGAGGCATGGAAGGAAAGCTTTGGTTAGCAGAGGGGTACAGCCAGAATTTATGAAGTATAATGTAATGTTAAACTCCCATTATTCTATACTTTGGCATATATAGTTTTCCTCACTAGTCTATTGACTTTTTAAAAATTAATTGTTACATTTATTGAGGTGACATTTGTTGGTAAAAATAACATGGGTTCCAGGTGTACAACTGTACATTACATCATCTATGTATTGCATTGTGTGCTCATCACTCAGAGTCAGTACCCTTTTTTCATTACCATGTATTTGGTGCCTCCTCCCTCCTCTACCAGCCCTTACTTCTTGGCTTTTGAATGGGAAAACTATGTCCCATTTACCTTTGCATGTTCTGAGCTCAGAAAATTGTCTGAAATATACTAAGTCCTAAATATATTTTAAGTGGGAAGTAAACATACTTATAGGATGTTTTTATAAAACGTAGAATGTTTGTGACAGACATCATGCTACATATCTGTTCAGTTAAGAATCAGTCTCACTATAGCCAATGTGTATTTATTAATGGTACTATAAATGGATTGAGTACAGTGCATATACTATCAAAATGTGGTAGGCTTCACAAAAATATCTTGTAGTAATTAGCTTGTGCTAGTAAACTTTCTGTGTAACAAACAAAACTCAAATCTTACTAGTTTAGGAAATAAATGAGGGTTTATTTTTCCTCATGCTACAGTGACTGTATGTCAATGGCATGGCTTTGCTTTATGCTTCAGCTCTCATCCAGGTTGGTAGTTAGATTTCAGCTTGTTCCATATGCTGTCTTAGTTTTGAGGTCTAAAATAAAGGAGAAACCCCTGTGTGGAATAAACCCATTCTCATGACAGTGGGGAACAGCTAAACTGAGCTACATCAAACCACAAAATCACACTGAGTAATATGTCTCAGAATGAGCCTATGTCCCATTTGTCAGAACAAGTCATGAAGCTACCAGTAGTTTGGTCAAATACTAATCTAGATGTGACTGTGAAGATCTTTTGTAGATATGATTTACATTTTCAATCAATTGACTTAAGTAAAGGAGATTGTCCTCAATTATATGCACGGGATATATCCAATGAATTGAAGGCCTTCAGAGAAAAAATGGAGGTCTTTTGGAGGAGAGGGAATTTTGTCTCCAAACTATAACAGAAATCTTGCCTGAGTTTCCAGTCTGCCAACCTGACCTATAAATTTTAGACTTGACAGCCCCTACAGTTGAGGGGTCAACTGACCTGTTAAAGAAGCTAACTCCTTAAAATCTTTCTCTGATTCTGTAGATCAGTCAATCTAGATTTATTGGTTCTTTTGTTTCTGTGGAGATCCCTGACTGATATAGTCTTATCATTCTTGTGCTGTTTTTTGTTTGTTTGTTACTTTGCCTAGTATAAGACAGAGGTTAAGTTTATAAGAATATTTCTCTAGTATAAGGAAGACTCACCTTTAGAGAGTAAAATTCTAATTATTAATAGAATCAAAGATAGAGAAAATAGGCCACACCCTTAACGAGGCTCTCATATCAATAGCAGAGTCAGAAGCAGGAAGATGATCCACTGGGTGAATTAGGTGAAAATGCCATAAGTTCTGAGTCCCAGTCTGCTAACAGAAACACTTTACAAACCTAAACAACAAATATCTGAATTTATGAATAATAATCTGATTATAACAGTTGGCCTCTATCAAACCAAATTTAGATTTAATGAAGTAACTTTGGGCTTTACTTTGTTCATCTTTCTTGGTAACTGATACAATATCTATGAATGGGCTTTTTATTTATAACTTCATTAATTTATTCTTTGAATTCAAAGAATAAACTAATGTTCATTGAACATTGTTATGTGCAAGACACTGTCCCAAAGGTGGAGATAATTAGGTCATGAAGGATTCTCAGTCCCTTCCCTCATGGAGTTTATAGTCTAGTAAAAGTTAAATCTGAGACAATTTACAGACATGGTTAATTACTTAGTCATGACTGTGACAAGTGCTTAAGGTAGTAGAGAGCCTGACCCAGTCTATGGTAAGTGATGATGAGCTAAGCTTTAAAGAAAGACGGGGGCTAGTGGGGCAGGAGAGGGCATATATGTGAAGCACCTGAGACAAGACTTAGATACATTTATATTGAGGACTTGAAAGAAGGCCGGTGGAGCTGGTGCTTCGAGAAGCAGAATGGAGGGGTGAGGTATAAGGCTGCAGGATTTGGGGGCAGGAGCTTTGTCACACTGTAGGCTCAGGAGCAACTGTTATCTGTTTCTTATGGCAACAGGAAAGCCGCTTGCAGTGTTAAGCAGAGGGGTGAATTATTTGTTAAAGGAATGAAGGACTGTTTGAGTTACAGATATGTTCATTACACTAAACAATACAGGGAAACTAGCACATTTGATGATTCTATACAAGCGTCTTATTTTTAGAGAATAATGTCTTTTCTGGTGTGTGTGTGTGTGAGTGTGTATAATTCTTTGTTCTTTTTGATACTTTTAATATAAATAGGAAGTATTATATGAGCAAAAACAGAACTCAAATTTAGTATTTCTGCAAAATGAAAAACAATACCACTAATAATTAATAAGGACACTTATTAAATAAATGCAATTTTAATATAAATATTAGGAAAGTATAAGTGAAAGAATTTTTTCCAAAGTAACAAAACATTTAATTACTGAAAGTTAGAAATACATGTGAAGATTCCCAAAACCTTTCTCCAAGGTTGTCACTTTATATAAATATTATAAAGCACCATAATATCTATATATTGTTCATAATGGATGGTTGGATTGTATGTAGTTATAGCTAATCAAAAACCATTACAACTGTATTTATTCTCTTTAAACACTTTCCTATATTATTACAAATGGCCGATCGAACATTTCCACATCCATTACAGTATTATATTTCCATTCAATTTACTATTAAGATTTCTTGAACAGTTACAGAGAATAGTAGCTTTTGTGCATTTTGAATATTTCATCACCTGTCTATGGTGATCCATTTCTCATTTGCTTGCCAAAGCTTATTAAACATTGATAAATAATATTACAGCACATGATATAAAATAGCGCTATCTTGCAAATCAGCTTATTGGTAAACCTTGAGTTGGAGATACTTTAATCTGCATTATCCAGTCTTTATACCTCATTATTAGCAGTAAATATTGCTATGTCATTGGATTGCGGGGGAATGAATCACATCCAGGGACATCTTCACCAACTTAAACAATTTTCTTGTTCTACAGAATTGATAAGGTGTTTGTTAGTCTGTGAAGGGAGGTTAGTAGGAGTAACAATGCTCTTTTTAATCTAGAAATTTCTCAGACTTGTTGGAGTTTACTGACCTACTATTCCCAACTTTCTACACATTTTCTCTATTTTGCATCTCTCTTTTGTTAAGTTGGGCATCATCCTGTTCAGTACTTCCAAAGTTAGTGGCTTGAATTGTTCTGCTATAAGTTAAAGTGGTCATTTAATCAGTTGTGGCAAGTAAAAAATAGATGAGAAAAAAAATCTCTTCTATGTTATAGTTAATAGAATCTCAGATTATTAAAGTTGAAAGAGAATTTTAGGAATATTTAACCTAAGGATGGTGAACTTGTGCTACATATACACCACCTTTTCCTTCCATTGGCAGCCATTACTAATTGAACACAACACTCTTTCCTGCTGAGCTTGAAATCAATTTGAGAATTGAAACACTGTCCTCCAGGCTGTCACTACCAGTTTACTATTAGTGGGACTTCAGGTGAAATCTATTTCCTGTCCCTGATCATGTCTAGCATGCTATTTTATAGGCAAGGAAATGAAAGCTCTTAGGAGAGAGCTGATTTGGCCAAAGTCACTCTTCTGCTTAGGGACATCGCTGGGATCCAAGCCTAGGTCTTTTGAATCCCTAAACTCACATTCATCCCATCATCCCTGGTAAAACTTTTCATTCTTTATACTTTTACACTTTAGAGACCCTTCCAAATGACCACCTTTATTTCCTCGTGCAGTTTCAGTGATGGAAATTGGAAATAATTTTTAGTTTCCCAAATTATTTTGAATTATACTGTCATTTTCTTCTTTCCAGTTTTGGTGCTTTTCAGGGAAGGCTTTAGATGAAGTATAAATATTCAGCCATATATGGTGAAAAAATATTTTTATGTATTCTATGCATGAATATCTGATAAAAATTATATGAAATGTCAATTATATGTTATTACTTTTCACACTAGAGCCACTTATCTTAATTCCAAATTTTCTAATGAACAATTACATGAATGTTTTTTTTCTTTTAATTAGTGAAAAATTTTCAGGAAAGACAAGCGTGATTGTCTTTTTTTAAAATTTTATATATATATAAGAAAAGGGATAACGGGTCTTACATAATTCCCTAAGAAAAAAGTAAGATTGTAGGGAGAAAGATGTTCCTTTTTCTTTAGAGGAGGATAATAAAGGAACCACTCAATAGATGCTCAGTGTGGTACCAACTTTATGGGTCTTGAGAATTATAATAGGCCTCCTATTAAAAATCACATTAACCCTCCATTGACTCTAATGACTCTGTCTTTTGGGACTTGGATTTCTTTCTTTATTCCATATGGGACTTATTATCTTGAGGGAAAGTTAATAAGATCTCTTCCAGACCTGCTTTGCTATGAAGCCTTGTTAAATTCCAAGACTAATAGGAAATGAATTGAGCCAATAAAATGATACTTTAACAGCTCAAAAATCTTGAGGAAAATTTTTGAAAAGACAACAGGGAATAGCATTAAATAACAACCTTAAACATTAGCTACAGAGTTCATAATGACTTCAAAAAATAATTTACTTTGTAATTTGCTTGTCCTTGTGTGGCATGCATATCTCCAGCTTATTTCTATTAGATTCATGATGAACTATTTGGGATGGCATCCATGGAGCTAAGAAGTTGCTTGTCAGTTTGCACAAAATGCTGGTAATTAACTTCCTAAGGCACCTCTACTGCTGGGCAAAAAATAGGCGCAATAAATTTATACCACATCATACCATATGACAGAAACTCATCCATTCCCTGATTTCAAACAAAATATTAGAAACAGGCTGTTTCTTGACAAATATAACGCAGAGTTGACATTTATATAAGACTAATTCATTGTATAACAGTGATGACTCACTTTGAGAAGAATGTCTAGTAACAAACTTAGCAGTTATTTTGAGCAGACTAGAAATGCAAATTCTTATATGTATGTTGACATTGTTTCCAGGGACTCTTGGAAAAGTGAAGTCTAAGCTGTAGGAAGCGGAAGGACTTTCAGTTGCTACTTGTGGACAAGTCCTGGGGAGCTCAGGTGAGGGAGAAATGTCATTTCTACAATCTGAAATGGGTTGGTTGGCATAAACAGCATGATAGGAATCTGAGGAACACAAGAAAAAAGTTTTCTATCTTTTGAACTAAAAAGAAAAAGGTATGATGCTGCAATTTTTTAAGAAGGAAAGTTAACAAAAGCAAATAGCAAAATTCTACCCATATCTCTTTTCAGACTGGTATATTAAATAAACACTAACAACAAAGTCAAGGTTTATGTTCTTCTTTAAAAAGTAGCTTTTACTGTGTCTACTTCTATGGATACTAAGGCTGTTTCTTCTAAATAGAGAGATGGGAGAAGTTTTAAGTTGCTAAATGTTCAGCACTAACAGGAAAGTGTGAAAAGAGTGTATTTAGAGTCACATGACCTTGATTCAAGCCTCAAATCTGCCACTTAGTAATTATATAGCTTTGAACAGGTCACATAACCTTCCCTGTTTTCAGTGTTTCTCATCTTTAAAATGAAGTTGGGGAAGCCGTGATGGCTCAGTGGGTTAAGTGCTTGCTTTGTAGTTCTAGGGGTCTAGAATCAAATCCTGACCCTGGCCACTGTGGCCTCATATGTTGAACTGGGGAGTGCTTACCATGGGGGAGGCCCCCAGTTTGGTTCTCGCCCCCGGGTTTGTCCTCTGGCTTGAGGGGCCGTGCCCCTCAATGAGAGAGGCCCTCAGCCTGCTCCTGTCTTGCACAGCCCCCACCCACTTGTGTGGAATGAAGTCATGTCAAAAACGGATGACATACAACTATGGAGACTGCTCTGGGCCCTTTCCCTTCTCTCTGTCTCCCCCTGTCTCTGTCAAAAACAAAAAAGTCGATTTTTAAAATGAAGTCAATAGGGGATGCCATGGTGGCTCAGTGGGTTAATCGCTCACTTTGCAGCCCTGGGGTCCAATGAGTGAATCCTGGTTCCGGCCCCTGTGAACCCATATGCTGAACTGGGGAGTGCCCCCAGTTCAGTTCTCACCAGGGCAAGTCCCCAGCCCAGTTCCTGCTCTGTGCAGCCCCGCCCACCTGTGAAATGAAACTATATAGGAAACTGATAACGTGCAACTATGAAGACTGCTCTGGGCTCTTCCCCTTTTCTCTGTCTCTATGTCTCTCTCTGTCAAAAACAATAAAAATAAATCTTTAAAATGGAGTTAATAATACCAGGCCTACTTATGCTACGAAGCTGGTGTTTCAGGTGAGTAGCTATCTATCAAAGAAATTAGTGATCAATAGAGAACTATATAATTTTAATCAAAAAGGAAGTTTCAGATGAGCCTTATTTTTATTTGAAGAATGTAGTGAATTTCTCTCTACACTTCTTTTCCTCTGACTCATGTTTGTAATACCAGCTGGACTTCTTACAATGTTGCCTTGAAGAGGGACCCAGAGATTGTGAGATCAGACAAGCTAATGACCCTGCTGTATACCCCAGACTTTGATTTCATACATTCCTCCTTGTTTTTCTGGTATTTCTTTGTTATTTATGCCTCATTATGCCATGTTTTAGATGGACCTACAAACACAGGAGAATCAATAGTTCAATATCTTTGATGCACTGGATACATTGGTATAACATTTGTAACAATGAAAAAGTTATGTAGTAGGTATATTCCAGTTTTAATGCCAGTTATATATTATGGCTTGCAATCATTACAAACAACACAAGTCAGGAGGAAAAGAAAACTTCATGTCCAAAGCCCAGTCCTAAATGCAAAAACCAGAATGATTGTAGTAGAGTAAGGGGACCTGGCTGATTTTTAGACCCCTTCATTTATTTATCGTGAGTACACATTGATGATAGTGGCAGCAACAGTGAGCAACCCGTACAGCAATGTCATATGCCTCTTGTTGAGGGTGTCCCAGGTGCCAGGTACAGCACTGAGTGTTGACATGCATTTCACATTTACTCTTCTTAACCCTGCCAGACACTCCTTCCAGATTCCCTGTGTTACAGATGAGGGTGTGAAACTCAGAGAGTTAAATAACTCATCAAAAGATACATAGCTAGCAAGTAGAGATGCAGGATATGAAGCCAAGTTGGTCTGATTCTGAAGTCCAAATAATTCAAGGCTGTCACCCACTCCCCCAAACTGAATGCCTTCTAGTTACATTCAAAGATATTAACTTCCTGTGTAATTCACTGAAATCTGAATCTTATTCATTGTTTCATGTTTTTTTCCTTTTCTTTTCTTTATTGGAATAACAGAAAGGTAAGAAGGAAGGAAGGAAGATAATAAAAAATAGGGAAAAACAGGCTCATTTAGGTTAAATCAGTTTTTATTGGTTTTACTTCTTATTTTTCAACAGGATGATATACTTCAGTTTAAAAAAAATTATCTGTTCTCCTTCTGTAACCAATTTGTTAATCATGTTTTGGTGACTGATTTTTGGGCACATTTCCCAGAAACTTTATGGCAACCTTTAACAAACACTAATGAGTCTGTATGCAAAAGCAGCCTATTATTATTCATGGACAGTATTAGTTAGAATTAAACTTTTGGAAACTGCACCAAATACATTCAGCTAGACATGAAAGTAAGCTGAATTTCCATTTGGTTTGCTTCTTGCTGAGCCTTCAAATTATAAAGTGAAGCAAAGCCAAAAGAGTAATACAATGAAAACAAAGATTGGGAAATTAAATGACACGATGCAATTTTCTGCCTCATCGGGCTGGCACCAATAATATGCAAAGAAAAGTCTGCTTAGTGTTGGTTAGCTGCTGTATAAATGCAGGACAATCAGTCTCCTTCTCCAGGGAGACTATTTTCTTGAATCATATAGCCATTGACTCTTCCAATTACCAGAGCCCCCGTGCACAGTTCAGTTTTATCTAGTTTTTTTAAACTTTCTGCTCTGCCACAGTATTATTACTATTATCACCATTATTATTATTATTATTAGCATTTACACAGGTATATGTTTTTACATAATCTGCAATACTTTAGTGATAGCTTTAGCGCATACGTAAACACGTGAAACCTATTGCCGCACTCATAATTAAATAATAACATTTTATACAATGGATCTTTATGAGTGGTTGAAGGCCCTAACAGTCTTTCTTTAAATCATGCCTATCAGAGAAACATCAGCTCATGGTTGATATCTCACATTAGAACTTCTATTGGCATGTCACCTATAATGTATCATTGCTGATCACTGTCAAGATTCGTTCTAAAGCAATTTGCGTGATAAGAAACGGCTTTAAGCTACCCTTAATGTTATTTGAAATTACTTTTATCACTGTTGTATTCAAAGGCTGTCATGTCTAGACTATCAAAATTCTCCAGATGATTCAGACATCCTCTAGAGAATTAAATTGTTCATTAACTTTCAAATTTCCCTCTAACTCTGCCAGACAATATAAACCAGTCAACAGTAATCAATCTCCTGCCAAGCGCAGAGCACCATACTTGATCTGAAGAAGGTACAATAAAGAACACACTGCTGTAGGTCCTAGCACTTTGAAGAGAGATTATTCTTTCTGGTATCACTTCTGGGTCATCAGCAGACACCAAACAGAAGCTAAGAAGAGTAGTCACACACCTACTTTCCTATAATCCAAGGCCTTCGATAGGATTTTTGCTTATTTCTGCCAAAGGCATATCCTTATTAAGGGGGAAAATGTGTGTGAGTGTGAGCACCATGTACATACACATTTCTTTTCATTCTTTGTAATTAGAGAGCAAAATGTTCAAAGAAAAGAACATTTCCTGTAGAACATAATTAACTCCACTTGTTTGGTGGACTTGACTTGGTTATCCCACTCTGGAGTTTCCTGTAAATACTCATTTTCAGAAGTCAGTTTTAGACTCCACCTCCCACCCCCTTCAGATTTCTTAAGAGTCTCTGGAGATAATGATTTCCAATTTTCCATTTAAACGCTCAAAATGCTTAAAAGATGTGAAAAGTCCTTTCAAATAATGGCAAATGGGAAGCAAAGCTGCTTGGTGGTCAAGCGTCCAGGAACGGGAGGGGAAAGTTGGGATGAATCATATGGAGTAGAGTGGAGTGGAAAGGAAGGATCCATGCTGCTGCTAGATATTATTTTCTGATTCCTTTTTGCTGTGGTGCAAGGTAGACATTTGGATTTTGAAATTATTAACTGGGGAGTTACTCAATATTGTACTTGCAAAATAACATGCACTGTTTTTATTTTCTGGTTTCCTTCAAATCTGTATCTTGCTTGCCTCCCAAATATGATTGGGATGGAGCTGGCCTGCTTTGAGGCATCTCCTTCGAGACTTTTTGATATGATAATTTTGAAACATGATGCTAAACCCTGAAAATACTGAAAGATTGAACTTGTCCTGGCTCTTCTCATTATTATGTTTTTGTCTTCTTAATAGGAATAAACTACCTTTACCCTAGAAAAAGAATATTTCATATTTAGTACAAAATCCTGAAATGAATTTAGGATCCTCTTTATTTCACTTGAGAGAAATCTACTGAAATGTGTAATCTCCCCTTTTGGGACCCAGTAGAGTGCACAGAGAATGAATAATTTCTTTTTGGTTTATTATTAAAATGAAATCTTCAGGTTTTTCTCACTGCCTTTCTGGTATGAGTAAGTGTGTGGGTTTTGGAGTATGACTGCCTTGATTTGAATCTGGCCTCCACCACTTATAGCTATTGACCTTGGGTCAATTACTTCACCTCTGCATGGCTTGATTTCTTCAGCTGTAAGATGGAAATAATGTTAGGACATTTATCATAAAGTCGTTGTGAGTACAAATTGAGTTAATATATGTAAAGTGCTTAGAAAAGTCTCTGCCTCTCATCCCAGACATTTTTCCTGGTCTAAAATGTCTTAAATAATAAAGTAGTGAAGAAAAATAAAGGTTAATAAAAAGATGATGACAAACCCTTAATGATTAGTTACAGTTTTCTGAGCTGTGAATGCTCCTTTCGATTTTCTTTATCCAATATTTCAGAGACTCTTGATGCTTTCATTACCCTGGTGCAAGAGAAAGAGGAGTGAAATGCAAAAACACAGTGGGCAGATTTTTAATAGAGTGTCTTGCCAGATGAAGGAGCATTACAAGCACTTCAGTCTTCAACATAATGTATTGTTGCTGAAGTTAATAATAAATACATTTTGGCTTCATTCACTTTTTTGTTGTTGTTGTTGTTCAGTTAAAAATAAACATGATCCTTGGTGTATTATCAAGAAAAAAATAAGCTTTAAAAAATTTCAAGACACCTAAATGTTTCTAAAGTGGTACAAATTTGTTTTCATAAAACATGATTGTATACTGAAAAGAGAAATAAAATAAGAATAGACTTTGGGAAGTTTCTTAACTTCCTAGGCAATATCTAACTATATTTTTAGGCTGTTACTAAAAAGCTTTGTATGAGACCAATAGTAGAAATTGCTATGATTTCCTTGACATCAGTTAAAATTTTTCCACATCATTTATCTCCAATGGTCTATAAATTATTGTGGATGTTCTTATTCTCATCCCTGCACAATTCACTCCTATTGAAACATCTTCCTGTAATGTGTTGCTTTTTCGGTTTCTGTGACAGTGATTGAGTTAGCAGGATTCTATTTTCTAGAAAATGTAAAACTATGGACAGAGTTTAAAAGCTTATAGGATTCATTTTTATTTAAATTAAAATATACTTTGATGATGATTATGTACACGATACTAGTAAAATCAACTCTTACTTTTGATATGTGGAAACTTTAACTATGGTTTCAAGTTTCCGGTGGTGGTTCAAAAAAGAGAATGCCTTTCTTTTCACTTAATTCACACTCTATTGAATTACAGAAACAGGAGTTAACTCTGGAAGAGTAGTAATTTTCAGGTAATCCCTGGAACCACAAGGTCAGACTACCCTAAAGTTATTTAATGTAGTTTATAAAGTTTAGATTTTTACTTCAATCAGTAGACCAGCCACTGAAGGGTTAAAGATGAGCTTGGCAAAAGGACAAGGGGACTTCAGAGGCCATTTCCTCAAGCTTTTAGCATTCATGGCAGGTTGAGTCATACCAGTTTTTATTAAATGATGCATAATTCAGTGATAAATTGGTTTAGCTCTGCCTGTTACAAGTCAGGTCTGAGGTTTTATAAGGGTCAGTCTAGAGGCGCCTTGGCTATTTCATGTCATTAGTTTTCATTCAGTTGCAATGTGTAACCACTCTAGCACATGTCTTTCATTAGTGGGTACAATGCATGCTTTGTGTGTGAACATCCTTAGATGGTAAAAGCCAATTTAGAGCTTTCTCACCTTCCTTTTATGTCAGTGGATGCCATCAGACCCACATGTGTGTGGAGCTAAAGGTTTTTGTGATGGGGTCAGGCTCATTTCCCATTTGCATTGCATCCTGCCCAGCTTTTCCAGACTAGAATCTTGCTCTGAAGTTAATGGGTGTTGAGCGCTGGACAAAACCTTAGTGTCAGCTTGCCAAACTTCCTTCTCTCTGGAGTTCAGAAAGCTCTTGTAACACCACTTTCTTTATAAAGCTTTCTTTTGCTAAGTAGAAGACAGACAGAGTGAGTTATTTTTTCTATTAACTCAGGTATAAAACCCAGACTTTCGTTTTTTGTCAACACATACACCCCTTGCACACCCCCTATTGGTCCAAATACGACTAACAATATAATTAGCTTTGGGTAAGCTTTCCATGTGTGCAAGTAGTTACCTGCATGTTAATTAGTCCCTTGTGGGCATATCCTTCAGTAAGTAATACAAAGCTATGAATTTTAAACATTTTGTAGAGCATCTACGGTAATACTGAACACATGGATATTGTATAAAAAGAAGGATTGTGATTCTGTCTCACTCAATCTCTCTGCCTCTTTCTTAGAATTGTTTTTTCACTTGAGATAGATATGTTAGGGAAGACAGTAATTTAGCTGCAGTAGGGCAGGTTCTTTGAGCAAGTCAGTTTGTCATCTTTATGAGCTCAAAGTGTATATCTGAATATCCAGAAGAGTGGAAAGAATATAGCTTTGAGTTTGGACCCAGAGGGGTTCACATCTGGGCTCTATCATTTCTTGCAAATGTGATATTCTGATGTGGTTATCTGAGCCTCTCTTTTCTCAGCTGAGAAAACATACCATGAAATTTCTCTCTCAGGGTTGTTTTAAGTGCTAAATGAGATAATGCATATAAATATGCCCAGAGAGTTGTATCGCACACAGTTGGCACTCGCTTATTCATTCAACAAGTATTTTGAGGACCTACAATGTGCCAGGCACTATTCAAAACATGGAGGAGGACACAGCAGTGAATGAAAGAGGCACACCCATAAAATGCTCATAGTGAGATGAACGAGATAATACACATAATAAATACGGTATTATAGTGGATGTTAGGATAAATGTTATGGAGGAAAAAAAAGTAGGGTCTGCAGTGTAGGAGTGCAGGGCAATTCTAGTGACAAAGAGTGGTCAGGAAAAACTTCTCTAGGAAACTGGTATTGGAACAAAGACTTAAAAGCAGTGAGCAAGGTAAACTGTAAAAACGTGGGAGAAGAGCATTCCAGGAAGTGGGAACAGCCAATGGAAGGAGTGTGCTTAGCATGGCTGGGCGAGTGTAGTGGGGCCAAGAGTCATAGGAGAGGGGGCAATAAGGGCCATTTCACTAAAGACAGTTAGGCCATTATGAAGACATAATCTTTTAAATTAAATGGAAAATAATTGGAATACTTTGACCAGAGGAGTCATATGACCTAATTTAGTATTATAATTTGAAGTCTCCTGGGAACAGGCTCTGAGATGTATGGTTGCATATAGGGGACTTATTTTGGAAATATTCTCCGAGGCAATACCTCTGAGGGAGTTGGGGAGCACAACTAGGCAGAGGGAGAAGCTGAAATGTGATACAGTTGCAACAGAGCCCTCACCTGATTTACAAGGAGTCCTGGAGCTGACATGGCCCTTCAGAGTTGTCCCAAATTGAAGAAAAGGGATGAGCTTTTATACCCCCATATTGATCAGTCATTATTTCTACTGTAAGGGAAGGTCAAAACTTTAGTGAGGCTGTTCTGTTGGATGAGGACAATTCCAAGAGGGGACTCACATGTAAGCCATTGACAGTCAACTCTTCAGCTGTTGGGATAACAAGTACCTTAGTTCTATAAGGTAGAGCTGGGTGGTACCCCATAGCATCCACTTCATTAGACTTTATCAGGACCTTGCTGGCTGCTATGCTGAGAAGATGGCAGAGGGGAAAATAGTGGAAAGAAGATGACAAGAGAGGAATGATGGTGGCTTGGATCAGGGTGATAGCAATGGAGGAGATGGGACTATACAGGATTCTGGATACATTTTGAATGGAATGCTAGCAGTTTGCTGATAGGTTTCATGTAGGCTGTGAAAGTAAGGAAAGAGTCAAGGATTATTCCAAGGTTTGGGGCCTGAACAACTGGAAGGAGACATTTGCTATTAATGGAGTAGGGAAGACTGTGAAAGAAGCAGGTTTGAGTGAGAAAAATTCAGGAGCTCAATTTTAGACACGTTGAGTTAGAGCTGTCTACTACACATCCAAGTGGGTGTGTTGAGTAGGCAGCTGGATACAGAATTTGATCAGGAGAGGTATTTTGTGAATCCTTGACATGTACATAGTATTTAAGACTGTGAAACTGAATGAAATCACCAAGTGCAAAGAATATATAAGTTCTAGTAATTATCCCTGAGGTCTAACTTCCTTTTGGCTACCTTTATGATTAGTAATAAGCTATCTCATTAGATTAAGAAGATCCTGGCTGTCTTCCTGCCTCCTGTTAAGCTGTGGTAGTTGTCTTAGAGGGAGTTTGTGGTAGATAGAATAATGGCTCCCCAAAGGTGGTCCATGTCTTGATCTCCAGAATCAGTGAATATTAACTTACATAGCAAAAGGAACTTTGTAGGTATGATTAAGCTAAGGATTTTGAGATAGGAAGAATACCCTGGATTACCTAAGTGGGCCCAGGGCAACCACAAGGATTCTTGTAAGAAGGCAAGAGGGTTGGCGTTAGGGAAGATGTGATGATAGGAGCGGAGGTTAAAGTGATGTTTTTGAAGATGGAGGAAGGTGTCACAAGGTAAAGAATGCAGGTAGCCTCTATAAGCTGGAAAAGGCCAGGAAATGAACATCCTCTTAGAGCTGCCAGAAGGAATGTAGCCCTATCAACATCTTGAATTTAGTCCTTAAAACCCATTTTAGATTTCTGATCTCTAGTACTATACAGGGGTCTCCAAACTTTTCAGCCCATGGGCCACATTAACTATCAAACAGCAGTTTGGGGGCCAACTACACACTCGAGGTCCAAATAAAAAAGGATCAAAACATAGATGTTGTTTTAAATTATTTATTTAATATTATTTTATTCAGATAAAAAGGTCTCCACGGGCCGGATGAGAGGGCCTTGAGGGCCACATCCGGCCCACAGGCCATAGTTTGGAGACCCCTGCATAAGATAATAATTTGTATTGTAATGGTAATTTGTTATAACAGCAATAGGAAACTATTATGCTGAATATAGACTACATTGCCCTGTAGGGGCCAAATTTTGTGTTGGAGAATTAGGAATAGGTAACATTTAAGGGTCTAAATTACTGATATTCGTTGTAAATGAAAATTACTTTGAGGGCAGGAGAAGATCAACGTTTCAGCATAAGCAACCAGGTAGGAAGGGCTGGATTCCTCCTTCTTTTACCTCTTTGTTCTTTTTAGGCCTTCAATGGATTGGATGATTCCCACCCATATTAGGAAGGCCATCTGCTTTACTGAGTCCACTGATTGAAATGCTAATTTCATCCCAAAATACCCTCCCAGACACACCATGAAATGATGTTTAGCCAAATATCTGGGCACCCTGTGATCTAGTCAAATTAATATATATTATTAACTATCACTCTACGTAAGCCCAGTGCTTGGAGCATAGTAAGTACTCAAGAAATGGTGGCTCTAATGATAGTTATCCTTATTCATTCTCAACAGCTGAGTTAAGAATGAGAAACCTCCACACCTGTTTGAGAATCTTCCTCATATATGCCCTTTTAGTCCTTTATTTTAATAAACTGTTTATCAAGCCATTAGTATTCTGCTGCCAAAATAATTTAAAACCAATTAACCCTAGTGGCTGGACACTTCCAGAAATGTTACATTGTCCCTTGTGTCACAGTCAGTTCAGGGCAAGAAGAGTACATGGCCTCTAGACACACATTATTCATTAGTCTCTTTGCCACAAAATGTACTATGTCTGTGAAACATCCCTTAGTTATAGTCTTATTTTATAGCACCTGCATTGACCATTTTGCATAATAATGTTGCTCTCCTTATCAGCTTATTTGTTGCCAGTCAGTAATATATCTGAATGGATTCCTTCAATAGGTGAGGCACTGGGTGTAATAACAGTGGGCCATGGTGCAACAGAATTTGAAGTATCCATCACTTACACTGGAAAAATGGAGGCTAAGCAGAATTTGCTATTTTCTGGAAGGGAAAACATCTGGAACTACGTACAAATTGTTTCCAGAAGAAAATGCACCTTTGAATGTGTATATAAATCTGAATGCTGGAGTTCATTTGGAAATCTAGCTTGTATGCATATTTAAACCTATGCTTTTGTTTGTTTTATGTCTTTGTTCTATACCAGGCTCCCTTTCTATAGAGCCTCATTACTATCAGGTGTGTTTAGTAACATTTGGGGAAAACAAACAAACACCCTAGACTCTAACTCTCTTCTACCTCCATCATCTTTCATACCGAGAGCAGTAATTTCAAGACTTCTTTAAGAAAAAGTTTAATTTTTATTCCCCAACCCTGATCTCCTTGCCAATTTAAAATGATTTTTAAGTCCTTTAGGAAGATGCTGAAGAGAAGATCATCCTATGTTCACTGTCCAAGGCTAAGTGAAAAGCACTTGCCTACTTTGCTAGAAAGCTATAGTGCCGACTGTTGCTGGGGTGGAAGGGCAGTGGGAGCTTCAGGAAGAGAAAGAAAGCACTTTATTGTTGGGGAAGTGGGGGCGGGCCATCACCTCCCCAGATTCCAGCATCTGTGCTCTTCAGAAGACGGTTTTAAAACCTCTGTTATAGATGATGACTTGAATTTTATTTGTTACCTTTCCACCTCCCCAACCCTGTTACCTTTTACATCAGCCAACCGTTAGCATGGAAAAATGGAATGGAATTTTTGCACTTCACCTTAAAATATTTGAACTACCTATGTCAACTTTGATTTTGTGAGGCCATGCTGGTCATTATTATAGCTGATGGAAGCCATTGGCTTCCAAATATTTGGAACTTATTAATGTGGTTTAAATGCATAAAATTTAAACTATCCTTAAACCAATTGCAATGAATGACTTTATCCTTCCAGTGTCCTTATTCTCTTTTCCCCTCCTCCACCACTGTCTCTGCCCTGCTTCCAGGATTTCTAACATACTCGCCGATACTCAGGAATAAGCTGATCAAATATATTGCTTGGATCTTGAATCTTTTATTTATTTATTTATTTATTTATTATTTATTTATTTATTTATTTATTTATTTATTTATTTTTATAGGGACATGCTTAGATGTTCTGTCTCCTAATCCCCATGGCTACCCTTGCCTCTCCTTTAAGTCGGTGATCAAGTTTAATAGACTAATAAATTTCTAGATTATAATTGTAAGAATTAAAAAAATGAATTCTTACAGTCAAGGCAAAGGATGGTGACTTAAAGCATTTGCCAGTGTTGGGTTATGAATTTTATGACAACACATGTACACTTGGAGGCTGCCGTGCAACTGTAGTGAGTAATGAAGCTGGGTTTCTCGAGGGACCACATATCAGGCTATTTACCATCTGAATGGATGGAGTTTCTGCTCTCCAAGGAGACTGTGACTTCTGAAGTCTTCTATGCATGATTTTCATGGCAAAAGAAAAGTTTATAGAAATGGGAGTCTAGGGAAATAATAATTGTTTCTTTATGCTGCCCAGACTTGAGTGGAAGTTCAGCAGTCTTTGTTTAAAATCATAACTTGTGAAAAAAAGTTTTAAGGCAGCTTTTGTTCAGTTGTGAATATAATTATGTATTCAACTAGCAATTAGGGTATAAATAATTTACTTTTGAACAGTTTTTAATTAGCTGAGATATAAATACCAGATCAAAGATTTCTCTGAGTTTCCATTGATTTGATGCTTTTTATGAATTTTTTCTTTGATACAATTAAAACACTCTTAAATATGCTCAAACATGTGTGCACGTGTAAACACAAATGCTCATATAGGCAGGAGTATCATATGCTATGTCCAATCTCACAAAAGGCTAAAATATTAATGAACAGGGCAACCCTGTCATGAATCCTAACTGTTTCCAGATAAGATAAACAATGACTCTTAATTAGAAGCTAAAATTTTTAATTAAGATGATTCTGCAGTAATTATCTCAGTTGTCTGCTTCAGTGGATATTAATGAAAAAGATTGATTAAGTATAAAACTAGTAGCATAATTAAACATTCAGGGTTGTGATGTGAAAGTAATGTGATTAAACCCTAAAGTACATTCCTTAACAAGGTATTTTAGACAGTCAATTCTGGCAGTGTCAGTACGTTTCATTTTTACTAATAGCTTCAAAATATTAAGGTAAAAACAGGTTTAGTCATAGCTGGCTCATTTGCATAAAATATTTGTTGAGCATTTATTATGTGCTACAGAGAAATAAGGGCATAAAGCATGGTCTTTAAGGTTAGGTACACTTGTTCACAGTGTAAGTTCTTTTATTAGCACACTTGGGATATTGGGAAAGCCCCATAACCACTCAGCACATTAGTTGTCCAATCTGTGAAAGAGGATAAATAATACTTCTTTGTGTGGTTTTTGAATTTGTAAATGAGTCACCATAATTTGCCCCAAACAACAGTGCCCAGTACTGTTTAGATATTCTATAAATAGGAGCTTTCATTACAATAGCTTTTATTTTGAAAATGTTCTAAAATTTTCTTTGAATCAGTCAGTAAATGCAGTGTGTAGACTCCCACTAATTTACAACAATTTAAGCAAAGAGAGAGAAAATAATGGTACTGTAGGCAGTATTTAGGACTTAAAAAGTGTGGTGATATTTTAAATTTTCTCTGCAATAGTAACAAACAGATGTTAGAAGTTTGACGAATCAATATTTGTAAAATTTGTATGAAATTCTTCCTTTCTTTTTGTCTCTCTTTTTCTCTTTGCCTTAGTAAGACACTCTCTTCCTGGAAAGGCAGAGTAATTGGCTTTCTACATAGATTGCTTAATTTTCTTATTTGCTTTAGAATGAAGGGCTCAATGAACAAATTTCTGGATCTGCTAGGATCAATTCACATGATCTCAATCATTCTTTGTTGGCCAAGGATACTTTGTGTGTTAGGAAGTTGGTGTGAGTTAATAAGGTGTGCGTAGTGTTGGATAAATTAATCCAACCTTGCTTCATAGACACGTCTTAAACTTATAATACCACTTTCCTTGTCACAGTAACCATCTGAGCTAACCATTTACAAACAGAACCATCAATTCAGAATAATCCACGTAGGTTGAGGTTAATCATCAAGTACTTCATAGAGCGCAGAGCAAGTTTCAGGAGATTTGGCCCACGTAGTGGCTAAATTTCTGTGCTGATGGGGTGTTAAGGAATCCTTGAATATTGACATTACAAGCACTGCATTTGAAGTCAGAGGGCTCTGGATATGAAACTTAGATTCTTGGTTTACTACTAGTGGTATAATCTTGTAGAAGATACCCTTTCTATCATCTTGTTAGCATAATAGGAAATCTGGTATTTGTGCATTTAGTATCATAAGACTAAAGTGAGAATCAAATGTAATAGTGAATGTGGAAATAACAAATCATGCAAAATATGATTCATTCATTACTATATTCATTTGTCAATTTATCAAACAACTAATATATCCACATATTATACCAAGCAGCAAAAATGCAAACATTAATAAGATATTTGCAAACATTCAACAGGTATGTATAAGTGGGGAGAAGTATATATAAATTGATAGAAAATTACCTTTCAGTGTGATAAACGCCAGGCTAGAAGTATGCCTGGAATGCTTTTTTCTCTCTCTCTTCTTATTTCTTTTTTTATTATTTAAAAAAAAGATTTATGTTATTGTTTTTGACAGAGACAGACAGACACAGAGAGAGACAGAGAGAAGGGGGAGGGTCCAGAGCAGTCTCCATACTTGTACATTATCAGTTTTCAAACATGGTTTCATTCCACACAGGTGGGTGGGGACTGCTCAGGGTAGGAACTGGGCTGGAGGCCTCCTGAATGGGAGGCACACTCTCCTCAAGCCAGGAACTGAATTGGGGGGCAAGAACCAAACTGGGGGCCTCCCGCATGGGAAGCACACCCCAGTTCAGCATATGGGTTCACATAAGTGGAGACTGGGATTTGATCCTCAGTCTCCAGGGCTACAAAGTGAGCCCTTAACTCAATGAGCCATCCTGGCTTCCCACTTAAATTTTTTACTAATTGTTAAATTTATTGTGGTGACATTAGTTGCTAAAAATTACATAGGTTCCAGATGTACAATTCTATAGTATACAGTTTATATATTGCATTATGTGCTCACCACCCAGAGTCAAATCTCTTTGTGTCACCATATATTTGATGCCCCCTAACTACTCCCTTTTCCCTCCTCCTTACTCTCTGGTAACCACTAAACTATTGACTGTGTTTATGAGTCTTGGTTTCTGTATTACTTTCATTTTTATATTTCACCTATGTTTATGCAATGGAACACTAGTCAGTGATAAGAAAAGATGAAACAGCCATTTGTGACAACATGGATAGATCCTGCGATCATTATATTAAGCAAGGTAAGTCAGACTGCCTGAAATGTTTTGAAAGCTCAGAGATACACCTAGTCCAGACTGAAGAGTTAGGGTATGCTTCCTGGAGAGACAGATAATCTGAATTCTGAAGGATGAAGACATGAGTTTAGGGAACCAAGGTAGCGAGGGCATTCTGGGAACAGAGAACTGGGTGAACAAAGGCTTGGAGGTGTGCGTGAGAGCACGTGGCATGTAGGGAAATGCTTTGGTAAGGATGGAGTATAATGAGATTTCCCTTGGGGCAGAGAGAGTATCAGAGACAAGAAACATGGTAGGCATAAACTCTTGAACGTTATCCTGAAGGCTTTTAGGTATCATAAAGAGGTTTTAGCCAGGAGTGTGCATGATCTGATTTATATTTTAGAAATATTATTTTGGTAGCATTGTGGAGGTTAGAGTAGAGGGGATAGATTGGTGAAAGGGAGAAAGGCCGAGAGATGGGTTCATTCTACATTTTTTTTTTCTACTCTTTAATATGTACCAAGCAGTTTATAATGTGCTGGCAGAAAAATTCATGTAAGATATGATGTCTGATCTCAGGGAACTTGTGAAATATTGTGTCATAAATATATAGGTAAAACATCACTTACAGGACTATTGATGAGTGCAATGTTATGAATTACCCAGGTGAGAGGGAAAGAAGGGCTGAACTAGGGGGTTCTTGATTAAAAACTTGGTCTATCTCCCGCCGTTCCCTAGCTTGTCGTGCATTCTTTCCAAAAATCGAGACTTTTTTAAAACACCGCGGGACGCAGGACAAGTTGTTAAAAATCGGGACTGTCCCATTAAAAATTGGGACTCTCCCGCCAAAAGCGGGACGTCTGGTCACCTTAAACTAAAGCCATGGAAGTGGAGGTGGAGAAGAGGGGATGAATTTGAGAGAGGGAGAGAGAAGAAAAATCTATCATTGGAAGACTTGTTTGTAGACAAGTACTTACATACTTAATTAGTTGTATGAATCTAGACCAGAGCATGAGAAGATGAGAAGCTTTTCCTTTTGGGCACCTTTGACTAGCCAGCTCATGGTGTACTCTATAAGTCCCACTAAACTTGAACCTGAGACAGCTGGATACCTGGGGACTCCTTGCGCCATTAAGGAACTACACAGAGATAAGGATTGTATTGTTAGCCAATTCATTTAGTATTACCAAGGGGAAACAGTGCGCCCTGTTTTTCTTTTTCCTAAAAAACAAACCCAAAAGTACCGTGATCTTAAATGAGGCACTGTAGGCTCAGTTCCATTGGGAAGGAAGGTAGACATATCTGGTGAGGGCCATGGCTGGCTGAAGGCAGAAGGAATGCAGAGCAGGTTGCAGAAGAGGAAAGTCCTAATTTCCAGCCTCAGCCTTGTGTTCAGTTGCTGAGTTGAAAGAGGTAGATTCCTCTATCCTTTAGTTTCTTTTCATTTTTCACTGCATGGGTATTTGGAAATTTAGAATTTACTACCTCTCCATTCCTGCCCATTCTGATCCTTCCCTGCCTTTTCTTTTTCCCTTTTCTAATACAAGTTGCTATGATCTGCTCATTAGTATTCTTTCATGATTATATATTCAGTGTGGTCATGACGGTTAGGATTATAGGTTATAAAAGGACAGCAAATAGATATAGATAATTTTTCAAGAGACCTAGATGAGAAAAAGATATAACCTGAGATTGAGATTTCTGGGACTGGCAGGCAGCTTCTGAAGTGACCTGGCAAGTTTATCTTTGAATGTAGTTGCTAAACTTGACATTAAATTGCTATTCTGTTGGGGAACATGTGAGATTGTGCACATGGTGGTTGGATTCTATTAGAATGTGGGTTAGTTTAACCTTTAGATGCAAAATGAAAGTTGCTTGGGCTAGGCACATTATATACACTACACAAAGTAAGTCAAGCCATTGCTAATGAATGAGACAGTTCATGAGGCAGTTTGGCTACAAAGTAGGCAGGATAGTTGCTGTGAATTAATTACTAAGATGGTGGAGACCTCCATGCTTCCAGGAAGCTCTGCTAGGCTGTGCTTTGCATGGCAATGGGGACCTGGGCAAAAAATGTGTCAGCTTATTCCATTCTTCTCTTCTGTTTTCTGGTATAGACTTCTTTTGAGAGAAGACCCTGGTACACACCCATTCTCCTTACAGGGGTGTTGCCTCATGCTGGTTGCATAAGAGGATTCTGGGAGTCAACAATGTTACTATCCTACATGAACCTTTTAGGAATGGGTGATGATTCATTATTTTAATTTTGAGACATGGGAAACATAATTGAGGAGACATGTTTGGAACAGGAAAAATACCAGACCCAGAAGATTCTCTATAATTTATGAGTTATGAAGCCAGTTATTAATATTTTTTGTTATATTTACCTGAAAAAAAAGTAAAGGCTTATAATGTGGTCATTTCTTCTCATGAAAATATTTTATAAGCATTTGATTTACTCATTTTGCAAAAGAGAATATTCAGTTTGTGGCACTCAACAGTTAATTGTCCTCTTCTTGTATGTATTAGTAATGGGATGGCAGATGGGAAGTGAGTGACTATTTTACATTAGTACCTAGTAGGAATGGAGGTTTTTATTTATTAATATAAAAAAATCACTAGTTTGTAAGTATAAATTACAGAGGCACATGTATCTTTTATTAATGTGCAGAATTAAGAATTTATTTATAAAAATGTATCTACCACTGGAGTCAGTCTTTATTTCCCATTAGTCTGTGAATTCCCTGAGGCAGAGTAGTGTATTTCACTATGCATATAGTAGGCATTCAATATTATATGTAAAGGTGAATTATTTTGAGTAATAATGATGTGTTTGTCATCATAGAATCACACTTAGGAATCTAAGAACTGGCATTGAAATTCCTCACATATTTTATAACCAGTATGCTGTTACCTAGGCAGTTAGATAATGAAATATGAAATTTTTTTTTGCATAGGACTCTCATTTTTTTGTTTCCTTCAACATTTTAGCATTAAATATACTTTAATCAATAATATGCTTTTTAAAAATATAGTTTATTTAAGTAAGGATACATCTGATAATGTTCAAATCTAGATTTAAAACTTTTGAGAATTTTTAATGTTTCATAATCCACTGTTGAAGTAAACATTATTCATGTTGTCCTTATAATTTTTTATGTGATCATACAGAATATGTGAATTTTAATGACTCCCTGTGTACAAGTGCTCAAAGGAGCAGCTGCTGAGAGATATTAATAAGTTTTTTTTATCTTCTTTCCCTGATCATAGTCTACTCTCATCAATCTAATTTGTAACTCAGTAAGGGCTGTCATTGATTTTTATTATGAAAATATGGACAAGTAGTAAAAGTTACTCAAATAGAACAACCAGTAAAAAAAAAGAAACCTTAGAAATTGGAAATATGTATATGCTGTCTGAAGGCTTCAGGTAAATTAAAGTTTGAGAACATAAATTATATACTAAGCTTGTGTCTACATGTACTGAAGGATGTACTGTAAAGATGGCTATACTATTTGGGAGAAGATATTTCTTTGACCTGTCTATGCATATTAGAAGACCGGAAGTGTGATAAATTTAACAAAGTAATCATATACCTCAGAGACAAAAAAAACAAAACACCCCACAACAACCCATATTTTCTCCAATTGTATAAAGAAAAGCAGAAATAGGGTGAATTTTTTTTTCAGTGTTATATAAGAGGCATATAGATTTTAGGACCTACTAATAGACAGTGTTTCTATGTCTATTCTAAAGTATTTAAAAATATTTAATTGATGCGTGTTGTCTTCGTTAAAGAAGCAGGTTTAATAAAAAATTAAGCTTTCTTTAAAAAACAAACAATATAAATATCGGTATAAAATTACTACTGCTAAAATTTACACAAAACAAAACAAAACAAAAACAACTTTTTTATGGGTTAAAAAGGAACATGTATATATTTATTTGCTTCTGTAGTAATTACTAGAGGTCTTGAAAACAAAACGATATATGTATATAAAATTAGACTACTTTATAAACATCAAGAAACACTGTTCCATGTTTTTACACACTATTTCAACATGATCTTCAGTAAACTATAGAAGTGCAATGAAATGACATGCTTCTCAATAACAACTTGTGAGAATGTTTAAATGAATCTAGGATTGTTAGGTAGTGTCGACAGGAACTGAGTATGCTGAAGACATTTCCAATATGACAGCTCAGTTATGACTTGGAGCTAATTTTAGTTGGTTTCTGTTCAGAAAGAAATGAAAAGATCTTTGTGTAGAATGAAACCCCCTAATCTTTGGGTTTCAAAGAGGGAATTATAATAACTAGGAATGGGTTTAATCTACAATCTTCATAGTGATTATACCAATGGAACAAAATGCCGAGTGGAAGATATTATTCTTCTCTTTTTCCAAGTTTCATAGCTGCAGGCCCTATCTGATACACCCAATGTGAAAATAACTCAGAAAATAAAGAAGTAATGAGTGAATTAACAGCCAGGTGCTTACTATATCACTCTTCAGAGGTATCTCGCACATAAGACCCATAGAGTTCCAAAATTAACCACAGGGGTCCTGAAAAAAAAATGGTACCATGGCAATGCCATCAGACACATTATTCAGTGACAGAAACATTTATTTCTTTCATTCAACAACTATTTAATGAGCGTTACTTTGTTACAGGTATTGCTCTTTGCTCCAGCGAACCAGATGGGCAGGGTCCTTGCTTTTATAAAGCATACAGTCTTGCTGGGGAAGAAAGCAAGAGTAAGTAGCAATTGTATTACAGTACCCAAGAGGAAGAGAATTGAACTGTCTAGATTTGGACCTCACATAAGGTGTTCTGAGGAAAGTAAATTATATAGTAACACCACACATTATGGCAGTCACTGCCCTTACAGGAGCTAGTTCTGTATTGGCTGTGTGGAGGTTGTTCAATCCACTTGACATGCAGGAATAAGCATGGAAGGAAGAAAAGAAAGTATTATGGGGAGATCCAAGATGGCGGCATGAGAGGAGAACGCCGATAACTGCCTGGGAAGGGCCTTGTGAACAGAGGGGAATCCACAGGGGAAACCCTGAGAAGAAACCTCAACTAAGAGAACCACACAACACGGAACAACACACAAAGGTTAGAGAAAAAAGGGGAGAGTGGGAGAGGAAAAGGGAAGCAGCGGTTCGGGGAC
>PVKE010022305.1:0-25682 GCA_004027555.1 Craseonycteris thonglongyai | reverse complement strand
TCTCTCTCTCTCTCTCTCTCTCTCTCTCTGTCAAAACAATAAAAATAAATCTTAAAAAAAAAAAAGATTGTTAGCTTTTAAGGTGAAGCCACATCTGTAAGAAGGGGAAATCTAACAGGAATGCCAAAATAGAGTCAACACAATTATTTCTCATTTGAGTTTCCAGTTTATCAGTCACCAGGGTCCAGATTCCTTGTGCCTTTCTGATCCATACTGTAATATGTGGCTCTCATCCTCAGAGTTTCCTGATGGTTGCAGGCTGGCTGCTGGAGCTCTAACATTACTTCTGTGTTTTGGAACTCAGGAAGGAGGGAGAGGGAGGAGGAAGAATAGAGGAAGGAAGGAAAAAGGGGAATGTACTCTTTCCTTCTAAGAAACTTTAGAAGCTCCACACATTTCCCATAGCATCTCTTTAGCCACTGCTAAGTCTCATGGCCACATCTAGGGAGGTTGGAAAATTAGTCTTTTATCTGGATGAATCCCCACCCCAAATAAAATTGAATGAAGCAAGAGAAGTTTGATACTGGTTGGCAGCCAGCAGACTCTGCCACAGAGTGTAAGCACAGCTTCCTAATAATTTGCCTTGGTTCTGAGTAAATCCCACTGGGAAGGTGAGTTGAGCCACTATAACAGGGCTGACTCACTACCCTACTCAGAATACATAATACAGAGGCTTCTCACTCTCCTTCACTGTCACTCCATGAATGTCACCAATCTATTGTTTTCAATCCTTACTTCCAATCCCAGGTTCTTACGCTTCAACCCAGAGCTTTTTACAGGTTTAGTTCCTTGTTTTCTGATTATGAAATGTAATCTTGTATCCTAACCTTAGCATCTAACCAACTTCTTCTGAATCCATATTTGACTTTTAATCTTTTGACTTTATCTGCTTTCACCTGTCATTTAGAGAAGGGCTGCCTGATCTGGAGTCCAGGTTGCAAGATGAAAGTCTCATACAATTGTATACTGAATGATGTGCATGTTCTCACTTTCTTCCTGGGAAGAGAGACCATAGCTTTCCTAGGAATCCCAAAAGGTTCTGTGACCCCAATTAAGTTCAGAACGACTGCTCTAGGGTAAATGAACTTCAGGTCCTTCTATAAGGCTTTAGTTGCAGGCAGACTACAAGTGTAAACACAGCCCAAGATGGGATGGCAAGGTCACAGAGATGTTCGAACCAAGGAGTACCCTGATAGGCCATGTTTCAGGCCTGGCTAAGGATCAACAGCCATGGAGTGGTCTGTCTACTTCCGGAAGAGGATGTCAGGATTGAGGTCATGAATCAAGATAAAGTTGGTCTCAGCTGTGAAATAACTGGCCCTTGAGGCCCAAGGAGGAGCTGTCACATAGGACACAGCTGAAGACAAGAACCAGATGCTGGGTTCATTCTCCTAAGCTTCTTCCTTGAGGTTGAAAATGGTGTCTTCATATCTTTGTCTCCTCAGGGCGTAAGAGACCACCTGGCAGAGAATAGTCAATTAATATGTATTTGTTGAACAGAACTGAAAGGAAGGCTTAGGAATGGGGCAGCTGGACAAATAAGAAACCTGAAAAAAATGAGATCAGATAGTCTCATGATTAAATGGTCTAGACTCTTTCTCCTAATCTTGAGACTAACAGCCATGCTCTTTCCTGGTCCTTAAGGAGGAAGACTAATTCTAATACTAAACCTGGGTCCTAAATTGATTCAAATCATGAAGTGGACCAACCCCCTGGCCTTCAGTCCTATCCCTTCTCCCTTCCCCATGTGATTTCTGCCTGGCCACCTACCACTGACTTGACACCAATTCAGATTTCATCCAATCCCTGATAAAGTTCTAATATAACCATATACGATTCCATTTGTTCCATGCCTTATCCCAGAGAGCCTTCTCATTTGGTATTGTGAGATTCCATCACACACATGGCCACCAGTAACTATTCACCATGCAAACATTTTTGCCATTCCAACATTTCCAAAAACCAATGGCACTATTAACACCTTTGTTCAAGAATGGTTAGAAGCACATCATGAGTTTGCCTCTTGGAACACTCTGCAGCACAGGCTAAACCAGGAATCCTTTCTTCTTCTTCCTTTATCAGGCCATCAGACATGAGGGAGTGTTGGTTGCTACGGTGATGGGGCTCAGAGCAGAACCAAAGCATGATTGTGACCTCCAGAGGTGATGGTAACTGAACACATGATTTCCAAGGGTCTTCCTCTTATATTTCCAGGGTCCTCCTAAGTAAAATGGACAGCTCTTTTGGGAAGTAAAATTATTCTACCAACAGATATATCCTGAGTACCCTCTAGGATCTTTTTGTCCTCTTTTACCACTGTGTGATTAATTTGATTGCTTTTTGCTCCATGATTAAAACTTAGTAGCTTCACCTGTGTCTTATGTACGATTACTATCTCATCCTTGCAAATAGCTGTCCTAAGTCATTAAGCCAGCAAGAATTCCCATTCATCCTCATCATTGGTATTCAGCGCAAACACCCTAGCCAATGATGAAGTCTTTCCCTAAATCGGCTGAGTCAATCTAGGTGTCTGTCTTCAGTGAGTGTGGTATGAACCAAACCCACAAACTCTAATACTTAAGAAGGTCAAGCAAAAAGAACAAAAAGAGCCTTAGAGTCAGTAAATATCTTTGTTTTCTGGCTTAATTTTCTGTGGATGAACCTTCTTTGATTTCTCTTAAGCCCTATGCTTGGCACCATGGTCTTACTTCAATGATTAGTCTACCAGACTGTGCTTCTGTTTTGAATTGCTTTGAGAAGAGCCTGGCTCGCTATTTTAAATCAGTTTGTTAGAAGAGAGCTAACCTACTAAGATATTTGATGCCCGCAGTTTTCTGTGTACACCAGTTGACCATCTTCTTGTTATTTGTAATTGGTAATTAGAAAATCATCACTTATAATTTTTCTTGACAGATATTGACTTCAGAGAATTATAGAAGCATAGCTGTCCTTGGGGATTATCAGTAGAAAAACCATGTAGATAATTATATTGAGATCTCTAAAACCTGAGTCAATATTTCCAATTATCTTCACAGTTACCTTCCAGATGTTAACATTGTTTTATAAAGATGAACTTTGGCTCTGGGTTTTACAGATTCTACAAGTGTGAAATTGGCAGTCAGTTTTGTTTTGTTTTGTTTTGTTTTAAACATTGCAAACCAGTTGTGTATAGAACTTAGAATACATTTTTTTAAGTTAACATTTGCATCCTCCTACGATCTTAGAGGTGAAAGGGACCCAGAAAAGCCATTTTCTTTCCTTTTATTTCTCTGGGTTGATTACAACTAAAACATTCTATTTAGATGAGAATCTATCTTGTTGGTGAAGAATCAGAGAGCAGGCACTTCTACCACCTCTTTCAGTAATGCAAGCTGGTTTCTGACATTTATGATTGGTGATTGAATGCATTTCTAGGAAATGATTGTTTTAGTGGTTTTGAACCTCCTTTTTAGAACCCAAGTAAAAATACCAAACCAATCATCTGTGTTCTCAAATCAGTAATTAACTTCTTTATTTTCATTCATTTTACCACTTTCCCAGGTTTACATATGAAATTGCTCCAGTGTTTGTCCTCATGGAGCAAATAACACTTAAGAAAATGAGAGAAATAGTTGGATGGTCAAATAAAGATGGTGATGGGATATTTTCTCCTGGTAAGTTTTTGTTCTCTTTTTGTTTACTCTACTCAAGGGTTGTAGTATGGCTCCTTAGGACCCTTTTGATAATTCTAAACACAAAGTGAGTTTGTGGAAAAATAATGACTTAAAAATATTTTTTTATTACTCTGCATTCCTATCTTTGTCATGGTGAAAGCTAACAAGAATGCTACATTCTATGTGTACTAATTGACAAAGTCTATGCCTAAACCTGTACAGACTGTGTCTAAATCATGCTAAAAAAAAAACCTCAAATTTGTCAGTAGCAATTTGATTAAGCTGGGGATAAGTGACTCAAGATTATCAATTGATTAATTGATTTTGGCCAAAATAGTATATCTACTTTGAATCTCTAGTTTGATGTAGATACAATAAGAATCTTTAAAACAAGGACAGATGTTCTTGGAGGAAGAAAGAACTTTGGGATGGTATCAAAGAAGGTGTGATTAACTACAAGATGAAGAGAAGAAATAAGAATTGCATTTGTCCAGGGAATTCATGCTGACTGTAAATTTGCTTATTTAATTGTCAGATAATTGTTGCAAAAGTGATTAGTTTGTGTTAGCCAAACATATTTATCTCAATTCTCCATTTGTCTTTAAGTAAATACAAGTTTGGTTTTATTTTAATAAGCTTAGAGCTCTCCTAAATGACTCAACAACTTAGTTGGACTGTTCTATGAGGAGACAATGTCATTGTTTCCTTTGGTAGTCTCCATTATTCTCTCTTTCTCTGTCTTTCTGACTCAGAGAAGAAATTCATCTTTGTTCATTAAATAGACTGAGCAGAAAGTGAAAGCAAGGAGATTGTAACTCACCTATCTCTTTGCTGCCATTGCCACTGCCACCTCATATTTCTGTTTAGGCTTCAAGTGAGCTGGGCACTGGAGGATCTGAATCACCTCCAGCCGAATTGCCTACATGGCTTTGGTAATGAGTGTGATTAAGGTATACCCAGGACAAAGGGTTCAGAGGGAAGCCCTGGAAATAGGAAAGCCAGCAAGACCTATTATCAGGATATTATCCTTCTCCTTTATAACCTCCCTTGTTTCATGAGACACCAACTCAGCCTTTGCTGTTAGAAACAATAATGAAGGCACTCCAACATCTCCCAATGTGTCTGCTTGCTGATAGGGGGAGCCATATCCAACATGTACAGCATCATGGCTGCTCGCTACAAGTACTTCCCGGAAGTTAAGACAAAAGGCATGGCGGCCGTGCCCAAACTGGTCCTCTTCACCTCAGAACATGTGAGTTCAGTGCTCTTGCTCATGGATTGTGGTGTTTTCCAAGAGACTATCTAAGATCTAACCTCAAGCCTGTTTGTTGCAGAGTCACTATTCCATAAAGAAGGCTGGGGCTGCACTTGGCTTTGGAACCGACAATGTGATTTTGATAAAGTGCAATGAAAGGTAGGCAGGGGAGAGTGAATATTAGGTTCCTGATGTATTAAATGTGTTCATCTGTTAAATTTGTTTTATTGTGCTTAAGGACTGACTCAGTACAGTGTGCCAAGCTGCTAATGGTCTGTTGAAAATATCCGATTAAATTACTTTTTGCTGTGGCTGAAGTTTTTTTCATGTGCAGTCACATTGATTCTTCATTTTAGTTTCTCTCCTTTTATAATAATTATAGGGGGAAGATAATTCCTGCTGATTTAGAGGCAAAAATTCTTGAAGCCAAGCAAAAGGTATGTACTCTATGATGTGTCTGAACTCTATTGAATACAACTTTAAAAAAAATACCATCTTTTGAGACATTAAAAGTCTGATAATATGAGATCATTTTACTGTGTTTCTAAAATTCTAAACTCAAGTGTTTGCTTATTTCTAACTTGTGAGATGATTCGGCTTTAAAGTTGTGTCTATACAATATCACATTTTTTAAAAATGTGCCAAATGATTAGTTTGACGTACTTCAATAAATCCACTACCCAAGCACCATGAAGATACAGCCTAACTAAAGTTTCCACTTGCTATTTGTTAGGTATAATCTCATGTTAACAAATATCAGTTTAGTTTAGGATTCCATTTAGCAAAGTGCTTCTTCCATGCTCTGGGATTTGGCCCATAAGACTTGGTGAATCAGCCTTAATAAATTCTATTAAACAGAACCATCTCGTAGAACAAATGTATCCACAAGGCACTGTCAGATAGCTGTCAGGCTATTTACCAACTCGTTGTTATTGGGTTACATTCTTGTACCTCCTTCTCTAGCTGTAGTTGTTTGCTGGGGTCTCAGTAAGGGATATGGTTGGAAATGTCACTAGGATTGAGCAAGGAGCAGAAGTGAAACTGAGCTTCAGTAAAACCTAAGACTCACATATTTTCCCAAGCCTGTCTGACTCCATGTCCTCATTCATTCCATGTTCACATCAAAATTTTACTGTGTCTAACATTAGTGAAAGAATGTGTAGGCCAGTTTTAAATAACCAAACAGTGCTTTAGTATTATTACATCATTACATGTAGAACAACATAGCTTCTAAAATGTATAATGTCCAGATGGTATTTAGAGCTATCTATTACTCCAAACATTCACTATTATTCATTCCTGCTTTATTGGTTGTTATATTATGTGTCACTCTCAAACATACTGTGTATTTTGCATATTTAGTTCTGTTGTCTGTCACATTCCACTAGAATGTATGCTCCACGGGAATGAAATCTTTGTCTGTTTTGCTCACTGCTATATCCCCAGCATCTGCAACAGGGCCTGATACATGAACGTCACTCAAAAAATATTTGTTGAATAAATGAATGAATGAACTAACAAAAAACACTCCCAGATAGAGAATCTGATAATATACCAGCTTAGCTAATCTCTACTAGAAATAAATGCTACTGCAATTCTTCTACTTTCTATGGAAAGGGGAAAGGTTAAAAAGACTAATCAGCCTGTTTCTCTTATAGGGATATGTTCCTCTTTATGTCAATGCAACTGCTGGTACGACTGTTTACGGAGCCTTTGATCCAATCCTGGAGATTGCAGATATATGTGAGAAATATAACCTTTGGATGCATGTCGATGTAAGTGCCATAACTCTCAGAGTGACTCGATTCAGGGATGGAAACAGCTCTGCTTTATGGTTTGCCTCAAGCTCCTCCCAATGACCCAGCCAACTCTCTCCCTACACTGCATCAGTTCACCTCTTCTCTGACCCCACAAGTGGACTTACCACAGGCCCACACACCCTCTGGGACTCATCCAGTTCCTTATGGCCAGTTACTGTCTTCTGTGATACATTTTACAACATGGTCTCCATCACCTTCCCAGGTAGCTTTTGTCTGGACAAATAGCTACAGAGAGAAATATAACTGATTTCTGAGGGAAAAAATATGAGATACAACATATATAGAAAGTGGCCATGAATCTGGACGCTCAGCTATCTGCCTTTAGTCAGCCATCTATGACAATCTTCTTTTTAAAAAAAAGAGTAAGACAGCAGCTGGAAGGTGTTATCAACTAAGATTTAGTCCCAAATTCTTCCAGAACACAGGAGATGCATCTTCACATGTGTGACTGAGTGTATTTTCTCTTTTTTCTTGTTCCATTTTCTTATGGCTCTAACTTCTCCCAAATGGACAGTTGGGTAATCTGCCCTACTATTGAACAAATGACTAATGAAGGCTCTTCTTGTGTCATGTGATGTTCCAAGCCATTCATTAAGAAATGCATCAGCATACCCACAAAAATGTCTTGCTGTTGTGGGAGTTGTGGTGGGTCCTCCAAGCTTAGCAGGGCTGTAGCTTTCTGAGTTTTCAAGAGCCCTTAGAATTCTACCCTCGGAAAACCAGATGACAGACTCCAGTCCTTTGTGTCACTTCTGCAGCCTACGTGGGCAGCTCACTGTGTGTCTCTGGCTTCCCAGAGTACTTTGGGCCTTTGGGTCTTGGCCACAGATGCAGATCTGATTTACCTGTATCACTCGTAGCTACTCTTGCTTTAACCTGCAGGAACTTTTGAAGAAGTGACTAATGATGAATAATTATAACTCACTGGTTGAACAATTAGTATGGGTTCTTTTTGTCAGAGAAGTTTATGCTTTTCACCATTTACTTTCTCATGTTTTACATGAGCTGTAGTATGTCTGGTTCTTAAGCATTGCTGCTCCCTTCTCTCCCTTCTCTGTCCTCACAGGCTGCCTGGGGCGGTGGACTGCTCATGTCCAGGAAGCACCGCCATAAGCTCAGTGGCATAGAAAGGTAAGTAAGGGCCAGAGTTCAGGGCCATCAAGCACGCTGTGCTACCCAATCCGCTGATATTCCCAGCACCTTATTTCAACCCGTCTCAGCTCACTTTTGCTCAATTGGCACTTACTGAGCACATATTATATCAAAAAGTGATGGATTTCCCAGTCAAATGAGTCCTAACCTCAATGAGTTCACAATTTAGAAAGAGAAAGATAAGTAAACAAATAGTTACAACACGATGGGATAAGCGCAACAGTGGATGTGACTGTGAGATTCCAGGTAGGAGAGAAGAGAGACTAAGCAGTGTAGGGATTTGGAGGCTGACTGAGAGTTTGCCAAGGATACAGGAAGGGGCACTGATTCATTTCACTCTTTCTTCTTGTTAATCTTACTTCTGGGACAGAGGCTGGACACTCAGCTCATCCAATTTATTCTCTTATTCACCATTCAAGTTCAGGGGATGAGCTAAGCCAAACATGATGTTGACCTGACTCCTATGTATTGATCCCAGATGAACTCAGATGGACTCATTTATTTGTTTAGCAAATATTTACTGGGCACCTGTCATGAGCCTACCAGGCATGGATATGAATACTACTTGGTTACTTGCCTTAAATCCAGCACTTGTCTAAAAACTGTGTACCTGGTACCTGTAGGAAAAATAAGCCAGTAATATGGAAGGTGTTCTCAACTAAGAGATTTACCCTCCCGAAGTTTATATTCCAGTGGGCTGAATGTTTACAAACAAAGAGATACTTAATCTGTCTCACAGTAAAGAAAAATAAAACAGAGTTAAATAACAGTGAGACAGCGTAGCCAAAAGCCTTTCTGAGAAGGTGACATGTCAGCAGTTACTGGGATAAAGGGAGACAAAAGCAAGGATACAAGGAAGAGTATTCTAGACAGTGAGGAAGGGCAAGTGCAAAGGCCCTGAGGCAGGACTGTTCTTGGCAAGTTGGAGGACCATCAAAGAGGCCAGTGTGTTTGGAGCAAAGTAAGAGAGATGAGAGCAGACAAGGTTGTAGAGTAGAAAGGGAACAGGCATCAGGAAAAGCACACCTCACAGGAAGAGCTCTAGCTTGAGTTTTTATACCTCTACTGTGCCTCTTCCCTTCTAGCTCAGTTATGAAAGGCCAGTGGGACTACTCTTTGAAGCGTAGTTATATCACTCTATAATTTGGAGGATAATATATTAAATATAGATGAGCCAGTTTAGCTGTACTTTAGATTTCTCAGGCAATTTTCATTTTCCATCTTTGAATGTAGGAAAACTTGAAACATTTTGCACTAGAAATTTTTCTTCTCTAAGATTTTAAAGCACATACATCTTCTGAAGGAAATTGAGTTCATATCATGTCTGATTACTCTTCCTTTGTAGCAACAAAGAATCATTTACTCCGGACCTTTAGGACATTTTTTAAAAACCACTTAATTTAAGACATTTCATGAGACCTAAATGTAATTTTAATGACTCAGTGGCAATAGCTATGAGAAAATTGATTAAATCTACTATCTTTTAAATATGGCTTGACACACTGGTGCATTTTAATGAAAGAAACATTTAGTCACCTTTTCCTAGAACTTTTCACAGGTCTCTTTCACAAAGGTTTTCTTTATTATGTACTTAGGGAGTAAATTCTTCAGGCCTTTCTCTCTTATCTTTGAAACACAGCACATACCTTATTGTCACATATACACTAAATTACTTACCCTCTAAAGGACCTAGGGAAGATGATGAGTTTAAAAATTCACAAGGATTTAGCTCTAGGGAGAGCAGAGGCATTCTAATTCCAAGAAAATTGTTCTGTCTGGGGAAATATCTTTCACAGGTAAAAACGTAGAGCCCAGCTATGGGCCCAGACATTGGCACGGAGTCTGTAAACCACTGAAGCAAGTTACCCAAGTTTTAATCACCATACATTATACTTAGCAGTTTCTGTAATGTCCTAGCTAGTGTGCTGCTTATCCATTTAATTGTGTCTGACAGAGTGATGCGGTTGCTAGGAGACCATGCTTGTTAAACGATCATGCAGCCTAAGCTGGCAATGTCATGTTCATTTAGCATTTAGACAACTCTGCTAAGCAAAGTCGAGAATTGTCCAGTTGATCCTTGCTTTTGGGTGTCACTCTTTATACTACTTCATAAGGAGGTAGGTCATCGTCACCAGCCCATTTTCTAAATAAGAACAGGAAGGCAGAACGAAGCCAGAGTCTGTTGCCTAGAGGGTGACAGGCTGGGGGCGGGGTTAAGAGCACTGGCTCTGCAGTTCCACTCCCTGGACTTGAATCTTGGCTCCCACACTTCCTGGCCTTGTGACTTTGGGTCATGTATTGAACGCTTTTGTGCCTTGGGTTCTCATCTAAAATAGGTAAGAGTTCCTACATCATAGGGTTGTGCAAATTCTGTACTCTAGGTACAGCTATTATCATTCTGTATTTATTAACTCAGTTTCTCCTTTGTTCAATTCTGTGAAGAATACTCCTCATTTTACAGATGGAAAAACTGAGGCACAGAGGAGTTATGTAACTTGCCAAAACCAGCATATGTCAGAGCCAGGATTCAGATTCGGGCAGTCTGGCTCCAAAGCCCGACTTTTTAACCATGACACCATGCTGATATAATGCCTCTAAAGCTCTCAACAACAGGACACATAAGTTCTTCATAAATATTAGCTAGCATTGACAGCAGTATTTAGAAGAGGCAGTCCGCAAGTTAGTACCGCGAGACTGCCTGCGAAACAGTTGTTGACCATTGGATTAGTCAATTTAGGGGAGTAGGCACCGAAAACGGGTACTGGGTAGAGTGGCATTGGGTGGTGTTTTCCTCAAGAGGACAGCCGCCTCTTGCTGACTCTTGCACCTTCTCCTCAGAGTGTCATGTGCTTCTTTCAGGGCCAACTCAGTCACCTGGAACCCTCACAAGATGATGGGTGTGCTGTTGCAGTGCTCTGCCATTCTTGTCAAGGAAAAGGTCTGTACTTCCTCTAGAGAGGAGCTGGTAGCCTGCTGCCCATTCTTTCATGGGCACAAGAAACACGTGGGATCGTTTTACAGGATGTGGCAATGAACTCACAAGCCCGCCGGCCCCTTTGGGACCACCATTGCGGTTCTTTCCTGCCCTCACCTGTTAGCCTTCAGCTAGCCTTGAGTCTCCTTGACGCTCTTGCTTTCTGCTGCCCTTCTTCCTTGTGCAGCAATTCGGGGCCCTGTCAGTCATGGAAACTCTAAGGGCATTATCTCATTTCAAATTTCTTTGTGTTTGTACAAACACAAATGAGAACAATTGAGTGAAGTAGCAACTTGCACTTCAGTGTGAACAAAAAGTGGACACTGGAACATAACTTGTAAGCTCTTAGCCTGAATGTGTGATCCCAAGAGCTGAAATAAAGTAGGTCAATGTTACATATTATAAATGTCAACTCAGCACAAGTAATGTTGACCAAAAATTTTCTGTCAATGAGTTAATAGTAGATGTCCTTCTTTAAGGGTCTAATACTAAGACCCTGCCCTGGAAAGCACTATGCTCCAGTAACACTTCTGCACACCAAAAAGTCTCATCAGCCTGCAAGAGTCAGAACCTACTCAAGCTCTTTACTCCTAATAGAACGCCTGTTAACTTCACAGGAGATCCTGGAAAAGATGGAAAGACGTTTTAGGAGATGCTCTCGGAAAGGAAAATTCTTTACAACGTGAGACTGTCCCACGCACTGCAGGAAGTTTTTATCCCCTGTCCACTGAGTGCCAGAGTGCTTCCCAGACAAAGTCCCACACACATTTCCAAAGGCCCCTTAGAGAGACAACGGGCTCCTTGTTGTTGGCATCTGAGACAAGAGATCATTTTCTAATCAGAGTGACAGAGGGAAAGGGACAAAGATGTCTCCAAGGTGGTTTTAGAGGACATCAGAACACAGGCAAGACCTCATAAGATGGAAGAAAAGTTATGGCATATGACCCCAAGTTGAGCCAGGCCTGTTTCAAAGCCGTCCACATCTCTGACCTGTGAATACAGATGCATGTCTGTCTTGATTTTCCTGATAGGGGATACTCCAAGGATGCAACCAGATGTGTGCAGGATACCTCTTCCAGCCAGACAAACAATATGATGTTTCCTATGACACGGGGGACAAGGCAATTCAGTGTGGCCGCCATGTGGACATTTTCAAGTTCTGGCTGATGTGGAAAGCAAAGGTATGAAAAAGGGAATTTAGGAACTAGCACAGACATGTCATTTGCACCGGTTGGCTGGCAAAAGAGAGGCAAAGATATATCACAGATAATTTACTATGTGTTCAGTCAATATCTAGATAATTAAGTCAACTATGTTTTCTTTGTTTGCAAATGAAATCACTTTATCCTTCATGTCAAATTCTCCTCTCTTCCATTTAATCTCCTCAACCTGAATTAACATGAAATTTTCTTATAACTTCCTTTTACAACAACTAAAGATAATGCCAAGATACAGACTTCCACAGCAATCCTTAGGGAAGCTGAAATTATTTAGTGCAGATATAAAGAAAGAGATAAAGATAAAATTACTGCATTGTTGTATAGAGAACGCTGAATTCCTTTATGAGCCCTCAAATCATGGTATATATGCGACAGTTTTAAGTTCTGTGTAAATAATGGCCTTCCCATTATTTATACCTTATACACTATTCTGGAAAAATCCATACTTTATTCTGAGAAATCCTGCTGCTAGACTGAAACATGCTGTGTCTGCATTCATCAACCTTTCAGATTGCATTTCTGTATCTAGGGTGAAAAAAGCAAACTATTGGAATTTTCCCCAAAATATGGGTGAAAGAGAGGATTACCATTTGATTATTTATTTCAAAAGCATTTTTATGCAACCAAGTAGAGGTAATTTTTATTTCATAGCTTTATATCACATCCACTGTTTTTTATTTACGTACTATAAATTAATTTTAATAATTTCCATGTTTAAAATAGGATCTGCCTAATTCCAAAGCAACAAGGTTTTCCAGCAATATATTCAGTCATATATGTTGTCTGTAGTAAGCATTTGATGAATTATTAGGTATTTTCCCCTCGGTTAGCCATTTTGTCTTACTGTAGAAGTAATCTGAATTTGATTTCTGCCACAAAATAATTATACGTATTTTTAAACATAAAAATAGCTATAAATTATAAGAGAAAGAGCTATCATTTAGAAATCTAATAATTACATGGCCTGTCTCAGTAATTTACGTCTTTGTTTTGCCTAAAAATTACCCCTTGAGCCATCTGCCGGAAATTGGCTCATCATGAATTGGTTGCTGGTTCCGGCTTCATTCCCAAGTCGAGAGTGGACTGGCAGGGCGCACGCCTCACAGTGACTGCTGTTTGGCCAGTGTTCAACTTCACCCAGGCCATTACAGTCCACAAGCCAGCCTTGTGCATCTGCTGTCCTTGTTAACAGCGACCCACTCCACAACCCCCACGCTGCTGTTACTAATCAGCCATGCTGCCTTTTGAAACTCATGCTCAACCAGTTTGTCAATAGTTGGAGCTATTGCATCAAATGCCCATCACTGGGAAATGCAACTTCTTACCAACAAACTTGACTTTTCATTTTTTTTTTAAAACAGGGCACCGTGGGATTTGAAAATCAGATCAACAAATGCTTGGAACTGGCTGAATACCTCTATGCCAAGATTAAAAACAGAGAAGAATTTGAGATGGTTTTCAATGGTGAGGTAAGTTGTTATCATAGACTAGATGTCCAGCATTTTTAGAAAATCTATTGAGGGAAGTTCCTGAAGCCATATTTTCCCACATTACCAAACACTGCTTCTGGGTTTTTATTCTTTTTTTTTAATTTTATTTTTAAAAGATTTACTTATTGTTTTTGACAGAGAGAGAGAGAGAGAGAGAGAGAGATACAGAGACAGAGAGAGAACGGAACTGGGGGCACGCCCCAGTTCAGCATATGGGTCCACACGGGCCGGGGCCGGGATTCGATCCTCAGTCCCCGGGGCTGCAAAGTGAGCACCTAACCCACTGAGCTATCCCGGCTTCCCCTGGATTTTTATTCTTATGCACGCTTCGTTAAACTCCCTCTCTGTCCATAAAACTTTTTTTCAGTACTATTGGGATGACAAGAGGTCTTTCTTTGGTGTGTCTGAATCTTTTATCATTTTGGGGGTGTGTCTTATCATTGTGTTGAACCTCCACTGTGAAGTATTTCTCTGTTCAAGAAACTTACAGGATGAGTAGATCTTTGTCTCCCAAAACTGGTTTTAAAATGATATTCTTTATATCGATTCATTATGAGGAGAACAACATAAAATTGTCTCTGCCCTGAGTTCATAGCCACATTGTATACAATAAAGTGCTTCTCATACCAGTATCAACTGATTGAGTGTCCACTGTGTGCCAAGCCCCCTGCCAGAAGTTGGGATATACAGTAGTGACCAAAACAGATACTGGTTTCTGTCCTAATGGAACTTGCAGTTGAGTAAAGAATGTTTCCATCATTGAATAGGCGCCAATGTTGAATAAAAGAAAATCCACTCATACCTCAGTATAATATAACACCACTTACCTTCCACTGAGTTGATTTATCAGGCAACTTAAACTATTAGGAACACACTGGAAAATTACCAAATGTGGAAGAAAGAGCCCTGAACAGTTCAAATCAATGATATGGTGCTCGTGCATTTCACCTATGGGACCTCACTCTGACCATTTACACTATTTTAAACATTCTAGCAGATTAAGCATAAACGTGATGTCTCATGCCAGTTAGAGGCAGACACAATGAGGATAACTGGCAACTAAGAAGGAAACTGAAAAACCATAGCAAGAATACAGAAGAACTCAAAAACGTAAGAGTTTTGAGGGTAGGAACACTAAAGAGTTCTAGATATCGCAGTCCTGTCTTTTGGTTTAGAACCAGTGTTAATGTTCAATAGGATAATCCTGAGTCATCAAGAAAAGATTCGGTATCAATAAAATACTTAGTATCAATAAAATAAACTGTGTTTTAAGCATCTTCTGGTTATAAAGCACTACAGAATGGCAAGATGGATAATACCCTTTTTAAAATTACCCATATGTAATTATTAACATTTCAATGTTTAAAGGTGGTAGCTTAGCTCATCTAGCAAATTAGTGTGGAAAACAGCTCTCTTGCCAGATATGATTGGATAATCTAGGAATTGTTCTTCCTAATACAGAATGAACATTGCCTTCAAGATGGACATGAAACCTTTTTTTTTTTTTTAATCTGAGAGACTTATACCAGGGTTACATAGGACTTTGGGAACAGCCTTCTTTCAAATTCTCATAATTTTCTGTTTTGTTTATTTGTTGCTTCTTTGTGAAAAACTCTGCAGCCTGAACATACAAACGTCTGTTTCTGGTATATTCCACAAAGCCTCAGGGGTGTGCCGGACAGCCCAGAGCGACGGGAAAAACTACACAGGGTATGGAATCTCTTTGTTTTAACTACCCTTTTGCAATTTCTCTGGCTGGTCAGAATGTCCTCACTCTGATGTGTCTTTCTAATGGGGGGAGAAATAAAAACTAAAGACGGGGTGGTGGGGAGCCCTCTTGCTATATTTTCCTTGGGTCTGGATTGTCCCCTTGCTGTGGTTCAGACAGCAAGCTTGTCCAACCTGTGGCCCTCAGGTTGCACATGGCCCAGGACAGCTTTGAATGCGGCCCAACACAAGTTTGTAAACTTTCTTAAAACATTATGAGATTTTTTTTTTTTTTTTATCTCATCAGCTATCGTTAGTGTTAGTATATTTTATGTGTGGCCCAAGACAATTCATCTTCTTTCAGTGTGGCCCAGGGAAACCAAACGATTGAACACCCCTGCTCTAAAAAATGCGTCTCTGTTCTGCATTAAAGGGGCCATAAGCAGGTCAATCGAATCATTTCCATATTTCTAGGAACTTGCATATTAAACTATGTCTGTTAAAATATATTTTATCAATACTGAGTTCAAGTCTACTCTAATGCTGATTTATTCTAGTTGTTGATTTCTATATTTAGTTCACATATTTATACTTGCTGGTGGTGTATTTCAGTTATATAATATAGTGCTATTTAATGTTTTGTTCATCCAACCATTCAACAGATATTTTCTGAGCACAGTCTCCATGCCAGGCAATATCTTGGGCACTGGCCTGTTCAGAAGCCTAAATTTGTGTAGGTGCCCATAAGAGTTTTTGTTTTTGATGATATTATCATTGTTCTATGACTGACTTTCAAAAATTCAGTTACATAGTCTTTTCTGAGAAAATGTATGACTGGGTAGAGTTAGTCATTAGATCTCAGCCACTGAAGAGACCCAGGTATAAAGTATTTCTTTGCCTTTATGTCAGTATAAGCACAAATGGTCAAAAGCAAATGGCTTTCTTTTTTTCAACCAAGAAACCGGTTGCATTGTTAAAAATTTTTTTAAAAAGTGGTGTTCATATCGGCCTTGAGTCTTGTTCTGTGTCTTCATCACAAGGTGGCTCCCAAAATCAAAGCCCTGATGATGGAGTCTGGCACGACCATGGTGGGCTACCAGCCTCAGGGGGACAAAGCCAACTTCTTCCGGATGGTCATCTCGAACCCAGCCGCTACCCAGTCTGACATCGACTTTCTCATTGAGGAGATAGAAAGACTCGGCCAGGATCTGTAGTTGCCCTTCTCAGAACAAGGGTTCCGGGGGTTCCCTTTCCCTCTGGCACGCTAGAACAGCCTCTGTACGCTGCTGAAACAAATAGGCCATTTCATTGGGGAAACATAATGTCTTCAAGAATACTGTTAAACCCTTACTTAAGCTTGTTATAGTTAGCAGGAAATAATGTTCTTTTTAAAAAGTTGCACATTAGGATCATAGTGTATATGTACAGTTATATATACCTCTCTCTCTCTCCATATATATATATATATATATATATATATATATATATACCAGTATCAACTAACTGAGTGTCCACTGTGTGCCAAGCCCCCTGCCAGAAGTTGGGATATACAGTAGTGACCAAAACAGATACCGGTGACTTAGTAATAGACCGCAGCATGTTCCCACTCAAGACAATTAACTTGACCTTCAGCAGTTACTGAGGGGGTCAAACATGCTGCAGACCAGCTAGCCCAACAACTCCAGGAAAGATGTTTCTTAAAATGTCTTGTCATAGGGTCCAAGGGAAATTCTATTGGCAGGAATTAACCTTGTTGTCATTATTTTTCCCACCTAAACGAGGTGATGGATGAGAAAAAGCACTACTCCATGACAAGAGTTGCACATCCCCATTAGTATCCTATTAGAGAAAAATAGTAGCAGAGTCATTGTTACAAGTGTGCTATTGCTGTATTTTTAGAGATTAATTTGTTGTAGATTGTGATTATCTCTGTTGTCTGATCTTGGGGAGGGGGGAAACACATGTAATGATTTAAATGACTGTTTAATTATAGGTAAATGAAATATTTATATTAAGAGATTTACCATGTTAAAGAGGTGTCTTGTATTTTCTTCCATTTGTAATGTATCTTATTTATATATTAATGCGGTAAGTTCTGAAAATTGTTTATGACATTTTCATGAATTTGTGAGCCAAAGAGAAAAGGTTAAAATTAGTGAGACTTGTATTTATATTGGAGTGCCCTTAAATGATTTCAGCATAAGTTTACTTACTGCCTGTAAGAGAATTCTGATACTGTACATAGAGTCATATATATGGAAATTCCATTGCTTAAACAGAATCTGCTCTTCTACTACCCTCTCTGTCTGGCTGTACATCTTGTGTTCCCAATGCTTTTCTAGTAACTGTTGGATAATAACTAGATCTCCTGTAATTTTGTAGTAGTTCATGACCAATCTCTGTGACTTGCTTAGCTTAAACCTAAGGCAACAATTCTGAAGACCTTCTGAAGATTTCAGATGCATTGACCAGGCTCACCACTGTTTCTGAAGAAAGGAAATTCACACTGTGCGTTTTAGAGTATGCAAAAAGAATATAAATAAATAAAAACATTCTCCATGGAGAACTTGAACAAAATTTTCTTCCAGTTTGTGTTTCGTGTAGAAAGAGAGATTTCCAATTGCAGACACTTGGATCACCATGGCCCAGTCACTGTCCACTAGCTGACTTTAGGAGGTGCTCAGTACCCTTTATAAGCTGGTACTCAACCCACTATCATAGGTTCCCGAGCCCCTTACCTATAAAGTCATTATGAATGTAATTCAATAAAATTTGCAGTTCAAGCCTGGAGAAAGAAAAGCCATATCTGTTTCTCATTTTCCTATTTGCATCTTGGAGTTCCATTCATTCAGTCACTCAACAAATGTTTTCTTTCTTTGTAGCAGGCACTGTTCTAGGCTCTGTGGTTACAGTGATGTGCATGGCAGACAAGTTTTCCTTCTAGTGGGATCTTACATCATTTAGTGTCTGTGGCATCTGAATACCTCTAAGATCATAGCAGTCCACCTTCCTTCTGCTTATGCTTGTGCAGTGAGAGGTCCCAGTTCACTTCCTCAGGAAATAGGTTTTAGTGCTGGATCATTAGGAGACAGGGCCCACTTTCTATGATATTCTGTTCAGCTATAATAAGACTATCTCACTTGTTTGGCATATAAGGAGCTCCCTGAATAGCATAGGTAGTGACTAGATAGAAGTCTTTTGTAATTAGTATACTGATTGCACGTGTAACCATTGCATTAATAGATGATCATAAATTCACTTATTTTTAAATTTCTCCCACTGTTTCTTCACATCTCCCTCTGTGGACTAATTCCTTTCACGCCCCTATTTGAATTCAGGCCAATCTATAGCTTTTCTGGCATCTCAGTCACAAGAGCAGTTTCATTTTAGCAACTAAATGTCGAGCTCAATGTGATAATCAAATCTTTATATGTTTCTACAATATAGTTTTTCCCCTCCCTCCATCTGGTTCTGTTTTTGACTGCAATCCTACAGTGGCAGGAAGAGCAAGGGTGGTAGGGGGCAGTCAGGCTCATTTTTTACTTTTCAACTCATCTCTACTTCCTAGCTACTATTATTTCCTTATCCAGGGTCAGGCCTAGGAGGAGAAAGGGTTAAAGTAATAAAGGCACAATTTTAGGTTGCTGTTAAATTGTTGTCTGGCATCTGGGCCCATGGCCCATGAGAATTTTTTCTCAGGACAATTTTTTGGAGGGAATGGGAATTTTTTAAATGAAGGTAAAATGACAATACAGTAAAATTTACTCTTCATGGTGTATTGTGTATATATAGTGTTCTGTGAGTTTTAACAAACCCATTCAGTCATAAATCTCCACTACAATCAAAATCTAGAATAGTTTCATCACACCAACAAATTCCTCCCCTTTGTACATAACACCTCTCCCAATCCCCAATTCCTTGCAACCTCTGATTTTTTTGTAGATTTATTTTTATTGGTTTTTTTTCATTTTTGTGTGTGTGTGTTGATGGTGGTGGTGGTGGTGGGGTTTGTTTTGTTTTGTTTTGTTTTGTTTGACAGAAACAGAAAGATGGAATGGGGAGGACCCAGGGCAGTCTCCATGGTTGTACGTCATTAGTTTTCTATATGAGTTCATTCCACAGATGGGCACACCCCAGTTCAGCATGTGGGTCCACATGGGCCGGGACTGGGATTTGATCCTTGGACCCCAGGCTGCAAAGTGAGCTCTCAACCCGCTGAGCCATCCCGACGTCCCTCTGATTTGTTTTCTGTGCCTAGAGTTTTCCTATCAGGTAAATGGAATCAAATAATATGTAGCCTTTTGAGTCTGGCTTCTTTCACTTAACACAATGCATTTGAAATTCATCGTGCTGTTGTCTGTATCAGTTTTTTGTTCCTTGTATTACTGCATAGTATTCCATTTATATCAATGTACCACAGTTTGTTTATTCGCTAGAAGAGGGAAATTTGGGTTATTTGAAGTTTTGGGCAAGTAAAATGAAGTCACTATAAACATTAGTGCACGAATCTTTGTGTGAACATATGTTTTCATTTGACTTGGGTAAATAAATACCTAGGTGTAGGATTGCTAGATCATATGGTAAAAGTATGTTTAATTTTATAAGAAACTTTTCCAAAGTGGTTGTAACATTTTTCATTCTCACTAGAAACATACAAATTTTCCAGTTGCTCTGTATTCTTGGTAATACTTGCATTGTCAGTTTTAAATTTTTTAGCCATTAGTGGCTTTTGTTACAGTTTTGTTGAGATATAATTCACCCATTTAATATGTAGCCTTCTGAGTCTGGCTTCTTTCACTAAACACAATGCACTTGAAATTCATTCATGTGGTCTGTATCAGTTGTTTGTTCCTTGTATTAATGCATAGTATTCCATTTGCATGTGTGTACCACAATTTGTTTATCCATTCTGTAGTTGAGGGAAATTTGGGTTGTTTGCAAAATTTAAAAATTTTAGCTATTGTTTTTTGTTAGTTTTATTGAGATATAATTCACAGACCACATAATCCACCCATTTAAAGTATACGAATCCTTGGCTTGTAAATTTAGTCACAGAGCTATACATTCATTATCACAATCAATTGTAGAACATTTTCATTACCCCCAAAAGAAACCTCATAACCATTAGCAGTCATCCCTTATTCCCACATACATACCCCTTTGACCCCTGGAAATCACTAACCTACTGTCTGTCTATAGATTTGCCTTTTCTAGACACTTTATATAAGTGGAATAACATAATATGTGGTCTTTTATGACTTGCTACTTTCACTTAGCACATTTTCAAGGTTCATTCATGCTATACCACATATCAGGATTTCATTCCCTTTATTGCTGACTAATATTCCATTGTGTGGATACCATATTTTATTTATTCATTTATCAGTTAGTGGACATTGGGGTTGTTTATACTTTTTTGCTATTGTAAATAACACTACTATGAACATTTGTGTACAAGTTTTTTGTATAGATGTATGTTTTCATTCTAATGTATCTTGCTGTGGTTTTAATTGGCTTTTTCATGAAGCACTTTTGAAGGATTGCACTGAGGTCCTCCCTCCTATCACACACAAGTCTGTCAGGCTGTCTCCTGTGACTACTTAAGACTGAGACCCTCAACCCTGGGCCTCTGGCAATCCACCCGTCCAAACCTTACGTTGGGATCTCTTCTTCAGGGCATTACACTTGGGTAGAGTTCCTTTTATTAAAAATCAATCGTGGATTATAAAAGTTTTTTTGTTTTTGTTTTTAACATACACAAATAGGTTAAAGAATAACAATAAGGGAAGCCTGGATGGTTCAGAGGTTTAAGCGCTCACTTTGCAGCCCTGAAGTCCGAGAATCAAATCCGAGCCCTGGCCCGTGAGAACCCATATGCTGAACTGGGGTGTGCTTCCCATGTGGGAGGCCCTCAATTCAGTTCTCACCTCTTGGTTTGGCCCCTGGCTCAAGGGGGCATGCCTCCCATGCAGAAGGCCCCCAGCCCAGTTCCAGACCTGCGTGGCCCCCGCCCACCTGTATGGAAAGAAACCATGTCGAGATCTAATGAAGTGTGACTATGGAGCCTTCTCTGGGCCCTCCCCGTTCTCTCTAAAAAAATAAATAACAATAACATAATACTTGAGTACCCACTACTCAGTGAAAGAAATAGAACATTGTCAGTACCTTAGAGCTTTTCAACTCATCATGAACTCTTAACTAAACATGCCCCATTCCCCAGAAAATGATCACTATTCTGAATTTTGCATTAGTCACTAATTTTTCCCTATATTATAGTCTTTTTTTTTCTTTAAAGATTTATTTTTATTGTTTTTGACAGAGAGACAGAGACAGAGAAAGGGGAGATGCCCAGAACAGTCTCCATGGTTGCACATCATTGGTTTTTCCACATAGTTTCATTCCACAGGTGGGCGCGGGGCTGCACAGGGCAGGAACTGGGCCGGGGTCTCACCCGGTGAGAACTGAACTGGGGGCACTCCCCAGTTCAGCATATGGGTCCATACGGGCTGGGGCCGGGATTTGATCCTCAGTCCTCGGGGCTACAAAGTGAGCTCTTAACCCACTGAGCCATCCCGGCTTCCCCTAGTCTTTTTTTTATCACATATGTATGAATCATTATTGTTTAGCTGTACTTCATTTTGTACTTTATATAAATGAAATAATACAGATTATATATACTTACGTGACTTGTCTTTCTATTCAACACTGTGGTTTTGGAAGGTCAGAACTAACCCATAAGGAGCCTTTGTACAGTTAAAAAAAAAAAAATTAAAAAGCCATCCCTCCCTTTAGAGACAGGCATTCTTGTGCCAATGTTTACAGCTTGGCATGCAATAGATTTTAGTGCCCACTAAACCCACTGCCACAAACTGCAAGCACAGCCTTCGGTGGTAACCTCACGTTTTTGAGATTTTCCCTTTGATGGTGGTTCCAGATGTAATTCATCCATTTTTATGGCTATAATGCTATTTTATTGTATGAATGTACATCAATTGGTTTATGCATTCTTTTGGGGTTTATATATGAATTTTTCCCAGTTTTTGCCTTTAGGGACAATGTTGCTATGAGCATGCTTATACTTGATTATTTCCTAGTGCACACATGCAAAAATTCTTCTAGGGTTTATACAGTCAACTCTCCGTTAACCTAAACTCAATTTTGCCAGTTGCTTGAAAGTGTCAGTCACTTGAGTTCTGGTTAACGGAGAAACAACTTATATTTATCTAGTATCTTCCAATCCCCATGGGTGCCGGTTAACTGACAGTCTACTGTACCTGGAAGTGAAATTGCTGGGTCATAGAGTACTTGTTGAGATTTATTGAGTAAAGCCAAGTGGGCATACCAAGTTGCACTCGACCCAGTGGTGCACATTGTCTCATAACCTAACCATCGCTTGGTATAAAACTTTTGCCAATTTGGTGAGTATTAAATAGTATTTCATGTCTGTCCCTGATTACAAGTGAGACATCTTTTCATGTTTTTATAAATAATTTATGTTCTCTCTCTTTCTCTCTCTTTTTTTTTTTTAAGATTTATTTTATTGCTTGAGAGAATGTGTGAGAGAGACAGAGAGACAGGGAGAAGTGGGGAGGGCCCAGCACAGCCTCCATAGTTGTACATCATTAGCTGTGACTTAGTTTCATTCCACACAGGTGGGTGTGAGGCTGCTCAGGGCGGAACTGAGGTGGGGGCCTCTGGCATGGAAGGCAGAACCTTTGCTGTCATCCTGGTGGTTATTAGTTGCACCGCAGTTCGGCATATGGGTTTGTACAGGCTGGGCCGGGATTTGATCCCTGGACCTAGCGGTTACAAGGTGAGCGCTCAACCTGTTGAGCTACCCTGGAATCCCCCTGTTCTCTCTTTTATGAAATGCCTAAATCATGCCCTTTGTCCAATTTTCAATTAAGTTATTTGTTTCTTATGATATATAGAAGTTCTGTATATATTCCAAATACTAATTCTTCTTGATTATATGTTTGGCAAATACCTTCTAATTTGAGGCTTGCCTTTTCATTTGATTAATTTTTGAAAACATAAGTTCTTAAATTTAACACAGTAGAATGTGTCAGTATATATTTTTATGGTTTCTACTTTTTGTGTGTCTTCTTTTTTTCTTTTAGGCATCATAATTTTTATTTACCTACCTTCCTGCTCTCTCTTAACATTATAAGCATTATATAAATATTTTAAACCAAATTAATCTTTTTGATCCAGGGTTGTGATAGGAACCTATGTTACAAAGTAGTGACAGATCTGTGTCTGCTTTTAAGATTCTCTGGCGTCTCTGAACCTCTGGCTGTCACTTCTCGTGTCCTTCCTTGGCTGTCGCAACAGTATATCCTATAACTCCTATAAAATAGGGACTGAAAGTACCAACTTCATTGTTCTGAGGTTTAAGAGAATGCCCAGCACTAAGCCACGATCTCAGGATCATTCAAATTCCAACAGTCCTCCTCGCCCCTTGATATATGAGTGATTCCTTCTTATCTGTCATGAGCTGAGGAACCCGTGAGCCTATAAACCATGAACATGGGTATAGCATCCATAGGCCAGGTGAGGGCCTAGGTGGGAAAGTTCATGGGCTTCATGACCACCACAGCCAACTTGCAGCCTCAGCCTGAGTGAGCATTTCCCAAACCCCTGAGCTCATGGTTTCCTATGGGTATCTCCCAGGTATCTCTACTATGACCAGGGCTTAAAAAGAGGGCTTCTTCATTCCCCCAGCCACACTTGGAACAGTATGAGAGACACAGTGGAAGCCAAAGACTGAGTGACCAGCCCCAGGGAGTCTATGGGGACATTAACAAACCGTTCTCAAAGTTGGTGCCATTTGCTTTTGGGGAGGAGAGGTGGGACCTGGGCAAGGACAGCAGCTGGGAGGCAAAAAGCCAGGCCTGGTTCTCAATCGTGGTAGTGATCTGGCTTGAAGGGGCCATCACGGACATGCTGAAGTGCTGGGCCTGCTTCTCAGTCAGGTTGGTTAGCTTCACGTTTAGCTTGCCAAGGTGGGCTTCAGCTACTGCTTAGTCCATCCTCTTAGGCAGGAAATGGACCTCAGAGGGTCACTTGTCGGGATGGGCCCCCAGTTCAGTCTGTGCCAGCACCTGGTTGATGAAGGCGTTGCTCCTCACGAAGCTGAGGTAGCCCATAGCACAGCCCGGGTTGATTAGCCAGCCTGCAGCCAGTAGTGATCCACCGGGGGCTTGATGTTCAACTCCACAGTGTTCTCATGCAACCACTTGACATTCATCTCTAAGTCAGAGTGTCCATTGTTCCACATGATGGTGTCATTATTCATCTGCTCAAAGTGCCGGCCGAGAATGAGGTTGATACAGCCCATGGTAGTGACAAAGATGTTGCCTTCTCGATAGGCCTCATCCATGTTGATCAACTCATAGCCCTCCATGGCAGCCTGCAGTGTGTTGATGGGGTCAATCTCAGTGGTGATGACTTGGGCCCCACAATCCTTCAGAGCCTGGGCACAGCCCTTGCCCACATTGTCATAGCCTGCTCCCACTGCCACCTTGCCTGCAATCATCATGTCTGTGGCCCCCCTGATGCCATCTGTGAGGGACTCCCAGAAGTCATAGGACTTGTCAGACTTGCTCTTGGTGACCAAGTGAGTCACTGACATCGATGGCAGGCACCTTCAGGATCCTGTTGACCATCATCTTATTTAGGTTGTAGACCCCTGTCATGGTCTCCTTAGAGATATCTCAGCTGCTCTACTGGAGCTGCGGGTACTTGGTGTGGATAAGGTTGGGGAGGCCATTGCTGTTGTCCAGAATCATGTTGAGGGGCCCATTCTTAAAATACAATGTCCGCTCAATGCACCACGGGTACTCCTCATCTGTGTCACCATTCCAGGCATAAACTGGAATGCTGACCTTGGCAATGGCAGCCGCTGTATGGTCCTGAGTGAAGAAGGTGTTGCAGCTGGACCACTGCACCTCAGTACCCAGGGCGATGAGGGTCTCATTAGGGACAGCTTTCTCAATGGTCAGGTGCAGGCAGCTGGCTAGTCAGGTGCGCTTCGGTGGCTTGGAGGCTGAATACACCTCCCACATGTGCATCAGGCCCAGCATCGCGTTCTCCATGGTGTTCAGGGCTTTGCATCTGTCCCTAGGAGGCCAGGCTGATGTCAACAATTTTGTAGGGCAGTTTGTTCAATACCCTTGCAGCACTTCTGCACCCAGTGATGGACACAGGCAAAAGGGGCAAAGCCTCAGACTGAGGGCAGCGCCGGGAAGGGGTTAAGTCTTCTTTCAGAAAGTCCTCCCTATTCCAAAGTCATAAGGACAGTCATATATATTTAAATTCATATGTATATATTCCTTTCACATTTAAGTTTTTAACCCATTGTGAATTGATTTTTCTATTTGGTTCTTCTTCAAGAGTGAAAGGGCAATTA
>PVKE010022304.1:0-25693 GCA_004027555.1 Craseonycteris thonglongyai | reverse complement strand
TAGCTTTATGTCCCTTCTTAAATTCAGACTACATTGTCTCATATTAACTAAAAAATGGGTCAGATAGAGATAGTGACAGATAAAATAATAGGAACTTAGAATTTCTTTCCTGGAACAATTTTTAAGTATTCTAAGCTTTTCTTTATTTCAAACCATCTGCTGAAATTAGGAAACTAGGAAACTTTATTTACCCACAATACTTTTGTGAAGGTAAAATAAGAGAGGTGATTTTAACAATAATAATAGCATTTATAAGCTAATTATATCTCAAAGACAGTTCTAAGCTCTTCATCAATATTACCTCACTTAATTTAATACTAACCTGAGTAGTAAGTGCTATTAATATTTTTATTATTTTTGTATTATATATTTATTATTATTATTATTTTTACTCCTGACAGATGAAGAAATTAAGGCATACATAAGTGGAATGATTTGCCAAAGATGGCAGATTAGAAGGTAATGGAAGTAGGTTTAAATTCAGGCTGTTTGACTTCAGCATCTCCTTAGGAAGAGAACCTCACTGAAGCTTCATGAAGGTCCGTTTGACAACTAAGCTCTGTGAGGAATTCTAAGCACTCTGTAAAGAGATGGCTCTTGAAAAGTACATGTTAAAACAAAACGCGGGAAAAGAAAACATATTACATTTCTCCCTTTAGAGCAGTATACCTCTCTGCATTCAAAAACTATCAGTCCCCGTGAAGTAGGAGTGTGGCTCTCGGCCAAATAAGAACTGTAGGGCTAACAGCAGGACAGACTGTGAGCCCGCAGACAAAAGAGGGCTGTTCATGCTTGTTTTCTATTTGGGTCTGTTCCATTTTAGCCAGACACAATTGTGCCCTTGGATTTCTATCTGAAGAACTCGCAGTTGGTATTCTGTTATTGAGTGTCTGGAGAAGTTTGGTGATCTCTCCACAAGGAATCCTAGGGCTGGACTCATGACCTTGTCACAAAAACTAAGCCGTGTGCTTCCCCTGAAAGAAAACAAACAGATGTGTCTCCTTTGGTTAAATGGGGTGTAAAACAGCACTTAGGCTTGTCACCGTTCCTCCCAGTATTCATCAGCATCTCACTACTAAATAGTGTGCTCCTAACTCAAGCAGCTGCCGTCAAGGTAGGAGGTGACAGTCTCTTGGATGGCAAGATGTGTTTTCAGATGTGCGGTATTCAAGGCGCCGACATGAGTAACCTGTAGGGGAATTTAGACAGGACGCTTTTATTTGCAAGGTAATAAGTCAAAGGGAAGGACCCACCTATGTCGACTGGCATTCAAGTGGGAGGGACTAGCAGCCAAATGATGCCAAAATAAATAATTTCTTAAGAGATTTGGGAAACTTGTTTGCCTTCTTCACGTATGTATTACATGACAATGAATAAAAACCTAAGAATGCTTGTTTAGGGATCACTGACTACTTAGATAGCAAGACCACCAAAGAAATTACCAGCAAAATGGAGTGTTTGACCTCATGTAGTCTCACCCTTTTGGCTGTCTTCCCACAAGTTTCGGGATTAACTGCGGACATTTATCCACTGATTCTTCTTTGGGCGGAAGCCTCATTGTACCTGGTTCCTGAGAGGCACTAACAGACTCAGAGAAGAGAGACAATACTTTGTTTTCAGCCTTTTATGAATTTTGGGTTTTACAGGCCATCACATAATAAAGTACAGGAGGTTACCTACAGAATGTGATCAGTGAGGGGAAACCCTTCTCAGAATTCTTTGGCTTTCATATCTTGAAATAAATATTCTGAATATTTCTTTCTATTGATTGAATTTGTCAGAAAATTTCTATTTCTATTAAGCATGTGCTACATAGTGATCATAAAATGCTAATGATAACATTTATGCAGTATTTAAAATGTCAAGTTGAAATTCTTATATTTTCTGTAGATGTCCCAGCCATGTTCAAGCTTTTGCCATTAATAGATCAATCATTTAAAATCTTTATCCTCAGGCATGGCAAAAGAATAGAAGAGAACAAATACAGAATGTGGTTGTTGAACTGTAGGAGTTTACAATGTAGTCTGGGAGAAATTACTCAATAATATTAAAAGTAAAGAAAGAAAGGAAAATAAGAGAAAACTATAAATAATATTGATTCTAGGCTATAGAGTATAGCACTTTAGAATTTGGACCCTAAAGAAGGTATTATTTACATAGTAATAAAGGCTTGCCACTTTCTAATCATGTATTATTATGCAAATTACTTTAAGCTGCAGGTTTTTCATCTAATCTACAGGGTTAACAAACCAGCATCTACACCATGGTGTTAAAAGTGAGGATTACATGGAACAATGTAGAAAAGTACTTAACTGAGCACCTGGCACATAGTGCATATTCAATATGTGTTAGATATTATTGGCATTAATGTTACTGTGATTGTTTGTCCTTAGATGAATTATACATACTATGGGCCTGTGATACTAAGGACAAATGAGTGCTTAAAATCCTACTAATTTTATCTATGTTGTTTATAACTCAGGCTCACATAATAGTAACAAATCATCTTTGCTAATTCTTTCTCCCTTAATGTGCATAGCTAATTTGAAGTCATGTCAATTTGTGCTCATATATATTTCTATTTCATACACAGACTCTGAAATAGATACCCACAGACACACCACACAACAAGTGATGAAATGTGGATATTTCTTCTCATTTTAACTGTATGTAACCTATTTTTCCTATAATGAATGTGTGTTAATATGTGTTGTTTATACAATGAGTAGACAGGAAAAATTGAATTGTTTTCCTCCTCCCCAATCTTACTGGCAAAGCCTTAGTTTGCAATTGTTTTTATTGTTTTTCAGCTACATTATTGTAGTATCTCCTTTAGTGACTATCTTTAATGCAGTGACTTTGTGGGGACTCAGAAAAGCAACTTGGTGTCACTCCATCATCCTGGAGAACGTAGACCATGTGATGCTCACTTTGTGTAATCACTCACACAACTCTAGCACAGGATATGGTCTCTATCTCCATCTCTCTGTCTCTCCTCTGTCTGAAAGAAAATGGAAAACATTTTCCCGTCAAGTTACAATAGTTTCCCCAAAGACAATAGATAACAGGTCATATATAAACCCATAGCCTTACATTCAAGTAGAATTTTATTTTTGAAATTTGCTATTTTTTAGTTAATCATCTCTACCTGATAGAAAGTGGATGGTAGTAATTTCCTTGTTCTAACTTTTCCTAACATTATTTAAAAATAAAATGAAATGAAATAATTAAAAAAATTAAATATTATTACCTTTCATTGAAGAAGAAAATAGTCCAGCTCTCACTATGTCTTCTCTTGTATAAACTGCCTGTGATGCTTCAGAATGTCAATGCCTGGCATGCCTTTCCACCAAAATGCAGAACAGATGTAGGAGGGCACCTTGGGAGCCATACATTATAGAGTGTGGCTCAAGAACTATTTCCACACCTCTCCCAGCCCTGTCTTTACCTGTTTATGCAGGAAACAGACCTGTGGATTTTAGTTGATCTGGTTCCATGCCAGTGGAGTCCCAGTGGCTCCAGACAACTGCTTTCTCATTTGAAGTTCTGTTCTTTTCCTCTCAGAGTTTGGCTGACAGTTGCTCAGTTTTCGCTGCTGGCAGGATGTCTGAGGCCTCTTTGCTACAGGTTGCTTCAGTTTAAGAAGTTGGAGAAAGGACAAATATCTAGGAATGAGAATAAGAAATAAGGGTGGCGTTATTTTCAAAAGGGAGATTTGTACATAGTGGTATCTTCAGAAAGATGACCAAACATTTGGCTCTCCATGGTTCTCACCTATTAACATGAGCCTAGGAACATGGGGGCAGGAAAGCTTAAACCTGTAAACTGTAGGCATGTCTGTCAATACTCATCAGTTAACTAAACCGCACAGCGTAACAACATCTAAACAACGCCTTGTAACTAATGACTTTCATGTATTGTTCTCAGCCAGGTAATCAAATGCACTAATAACATCAGGTAATATGTATTAAGTTATTATATCAGTTGTGTTGAAGTCTAATAATTAAAAGAGATTTAGCCATGAACTCCTTTGAGGTAGGACACTCAAATGTTGATGCTTTATGAAGGAATAAAGTCTAACAATCACCTATAAAAAATATGCATGCCAAAATTCAACATTTTTATTCTCCACATCTTGCTTGGCATCAGGAGCCTTGCAGCTGCTTTCCCTGGGGTATGACAATTAATGTCAAAAGGGCTCTGCTTATCTCACTTGAAATTTTATTCCAGAGAGGCTCACACAGGTGATGTGAACTTGGTTGGAAAAATGTCCTCATTTACTTTTAGAGACTCACTTTGGATGAAGAGAGCTGAATGACGGAATATCTGTGTTTCCTGTCTCTTTTTCCATTCCAGCAGAGTTAGAATATCTATACAGAAACAAAGAAACAAAATTAAATTTCTGCCAGATACTGTGTTTCCCCGAAAGTAAGACATCCCCTGAAAATAAGACCTACTTACAGTTTTGCCTCTCGCTGAAATACGTATAAGACATCCCCCCAAAAATAAGACCTAGATCTTTGGGAGCAAAAATTAATATGACACCGTCTTATTTTCGGGGAAACAGGGTATATGTATAAATATGGTTCTAGTGTGACTTTGAACTGTACCAAATCTATTCTATCTTTACAAGTTCTGGCTTTAAAAAAAATGATTTTGTAGCCTGCAACTTTACTGTATTTGTTTATTATTTGTAATAGATTTCTGATAGAGTCTTTAGAGTTTTCTATATACAGGATCATGTCATCTGCAAAGAGTGACAGTTTAACTTCTTCTTTCCAGATTTTAATACCTTTTATTCCTTTCTCTTGTGTAATATGAAACTGAAAGGAACAAAGACACAGAGACCTATGGACACACTCAATAACTTGGTGATTGCCTGAGGGAAGGGGAGGAGTGGGGAAAGGAGAGAGGGAGGGGAGGTGGGAGAGGGCACCAGCATTTTGGACACACTCAATAGTTTGGTGGTTACCTGGAGAGCAGGGAGGAAGGGGGATGGAGAGTTGTGGGGGGAGGTGGGAATGGGCACCAGCTATATGGTGGTGGAGGGAGAGCTGATTCTGGGTGGTGGGAACATAATGCGATGCATGAATGATGTGATGTGAACTTGTACTTCTGGAAACTATCTAATTGTTACCAACCAATGTCACCTCATTAAATTTAACAATTAAAAAAATGTAATAAAAAGTTAAACCATAAAAAAAAACAAACCATAAAACAATGGCATAGCAGGGGTTGGAAGAAATAGAAGGTGTCTTCTAAAAGCTGTAATTTTTTTTTTTTTTTGATCATGTATGGCAACTAATTTGATGAAATGTCAGTATCTTGTGAAGACAAATTCAGATATCTAAGACCAAAGGTAAAGATTATAAGTCATCTTGATAACGTTCTTTTGCCCTTTCTCCCATGGATGTCTGACGTAGGGAAACTGGCTTGAGAAGTTGTACTGATAATGGCACTTCTAATATTGTTGGGAACCACTCACCTTCAACTTGAGCCAGGACTGAATTTCAAATTTTGCCATATTCTCTCAATATTAGAGGTAGTCGGTCCCTCAACATAATAAAATGTTTTAATATTTCTGAGCCATAAATGTATTTCAGGGAATGGAATTGTGTTAGGGCCTGGCTACCCCTAAAATGTGTCTTCAGAATATGTTGAATGCATAGGAGTAGAACACTACACTAGTCACTGAAAGAACACCAGTCTAGACCAGGGGTGTCAAACTGGCGGCCCACGGGTCTAGACCAAAGATTAGCAAACATTTCTCTGTATAGGTCCAGGAAGTAAACATTTTAGGCTTTGAGAGCCATATGGCCTCTGGAGTATCTATATAACTTTGCTCTTGTAACACAAAAGCAGTCATAGATAATAGTGATCGATGGCTGTGTCTGAATTGCAATAAAACTTTATTTAGAAAAATAAGGGACCACCTAGAATTGTCTTGTGGTCTGTAGTTTGTTGATCCTCGTCTAGACTCCAGCCCACAGTAAGTTCACAGTCCAACTAGGCACATACTGAGACAGATATCTAACGAGATGAGAAATAACATGGGAAAAAAAAATCTTCCATAAATATTATAAGACTTGAAAAATTTCAGATGACCAAACAATACTTGGGAACAATAAATACATTTTACATGAGCCATGGTTAGGATCACTGGTGATTATTTAAATTCTATAATTTTAAAATGTACTGTCATTATAGGCTCTTCTCTTCTAAGTGATTCCCTTTCCTGGTGAATGTCTTTCACTGTCAGAGGAAGGTGTGTTTTTATTTAGAAGACGTAGGAGGGAAAGATCTAGAAGAGGGGTCCAGAAAGTAAAGGACTTCTGAAATGTAAGTTGATTGTTAATTAGGGTTGAAAGGACTGTAATATGAAGTTTGTGTAAATGTTATCTTCTCTATTTTATTCATCCAAATCAGGGACCACGAGCCTTAGAGTTCAGTGATGGTATGTTTAAGAAAAACCCATATGACAATTCTTAGGGAAAAAAAAAACCCAAAACGATAGCTTTCTTTTTCATTATAGGCAAATATGGAGTTGCTTTCAGACTAAATAGCAAACTTATAACTCCAAGTAAATGTTGTGGCCAGGCACATTTATTTTTGATAAAAATGAATGTCAATTTAATTGCAAATGAGGCACTCTCTTTAGACTTTTTGCAAATTGCCGTCTTGGCCCTCAGTGTTGAAAGTTTGGGTTTTTCATGCTCGATTTTCCTGACCTGGTTTAGAAAATAATGTTCTGAGTTTCACCCAGCAATATTTTAAAAGGCATCCTGCACAGATGGTTTTATGGAGATGTGAATGAAAATGAGTTGAAGACGTCTCAAAGCAGCTGTAGTCTCTCATTCAAAGCAACCAGACACATCAGAGACACTGCATAGAAACCAAGGACTTGGCCGTCTTCCTTGTCAGAGAACTGAGTTTCCTAGCAATGAAAAGAGCTTTTCTTAATGTGATCAAGATGGATCCCTTAGGGTCATAGTTGAAGTACATTAGATGAGAGATTAAAACTCACCTTCTGCCCATTTGTATTTAACCTGACCACAAAGATTAAGAAGATTTCACTCTGGTGATCTCTCTCTCTCTGTGTCTTTCTTTCCATGAACACTGAATCTATCATTTAAATGTTAAAAAGGGAAACCAGATGCTATAGTTATTAACTTTTGGAATCAACTATAATCTTCCTATTAAATTCTTCCGTCCAGGTACGGGGAATTATTTGCTTGATCTAAAGGTGTAGAAAATGCAGGCACACAGGGTTTCAGAAAGTCCAGTTTAATAAGACAGGTGGGTAGCTAATAATGTGGAAAATTACCTGCAGATTGAGGATATTGGGAATGACTAATGGCCAAAACTAAGTGAGTAAATTAGTTGCAAAATGATACCATTTGCTGTAGTTGTGTGAATGGGGGACGGGAAAGCACAGTGGCATGTGGCAGTGAGCAGAACAGAGTAGAGTTTGAATGTGGCCCAGACTCATGAAAGCAATGCCATCAACTGATGCCTTTCCTCCATCCCCACCCCTGCTTTGTGGCTGCCTCCGGCCTTTATTTATTTTTCTTCATCTGTGCTGTGAGTTAAGGTTTAATAGTGCCAGTTCTGGAGTCTAGTTAGCTTTGTGAAGTCTAACATAAAGTCAGTACCAAGGTTAAAACTGTCTCTCGAAAAACTTGAATTTGCTTTACAAACCCAGTAGCTTATAAATATATATATAAACTTATAAAAATATTTTTATTAATAATTAAATAATTTTATAAAAAATATAAAAACTTAAGTTTCATTGTGACTCAACTGGTCACGTGTTGGAATTATACTCCCAGGCAGGGTTGTTGAACAAATATAACAAGAAAAACTTTTGTTTAAAGATATTTTGGATAGCTAGGTAGTCTGAAGGATGTAATGTTTTATAACTGATGGACTTGTTTTATGTGTTGTTGTTTCTCTATCCCTTGAAGAATTATTATTAAATTGATGATGTATCTTAAATTCTTTGATGCCTTAAAATAGATTAGACACACATCTTATTGATATGAGATTTATTTTATAATGTTTATTTTATTTTATTTTATTTAAATACCTTTTTTAAAAATTGTTTTTGACAGAGAGAGACAGAGAGAGAGAGAGAGAGAGAGAGAGAGAGAGAGAGAGAGAGAGAGAGATACAACTGAACTGGGGGAACTCCCCAGTTCAGCACATGGGTCCCCACGGGCTGGGGCCAGGATTCCATCCTCGGTTCCTAGGGCTGGAAAGTGAGTGCTTAACCCACTGAGCCATCCCGGCTTCCCCCGAGATTTATTTTAGAACAAACTTTTATACCTGTCTACTTTTTTTTTCTTCTCCCAGAACCTCCTTGGGATCCCATCTAGTACTATCAGTTAAAGGCTGGCAGCACATATCATCTTATTCCATTGTCTCAACTTGCCTTGGTGACTGCAGAGTAACAAATGGTGATATTTTAATTGATAAAATGTTATTAATGTTATATGTCCTATAAATTATGTAAATGCTAATTCTCAGATCTAATATTCTTACTACTGAAGTGGTAATAATTGCAAGAGGAGGTTAATTAACTATTAATTTCATTTTCTCTAGCAAACATTTGGTGAAAGCTCACCATGTCCTACCCTATGGTGTTAGGGGAAGGGTACTATGAGATATTTAAAAGGATCACCAATTAAGTTGTCTGTCCTCCAATTACTCATAAAACTAAGATGCCCAATTACATAAACAGTGTATCATTTGGTGCTCTATTGTGTAATATAGCACCCTAGCTCACGTGGTAGGAGATTTAAACTCTTTCTCCATTGCAAAAATGAAAATATGAAGCACATAATTACTTTCTTATTATCCTTACCATCAAATAACACATTTTTTAGTAGTTTATGTGTCCAAGAAAGAAATTACCTTCTATTCAGGTCACAGAATATGTGTTCATATATTTGAGCTGTGTAATCTAACTAGCTTAACATTTCCTTGTGTTCAGTTTACTACTAATATTAGAAACTGTCCTCCTGCAGGTTAGCTAATCTATCTATTTAATAAACGGCTATATAATTTCCTGAGTATATTGATGACCAAATCATCCATGGACTTTTGTAAAGTAGCATGAAAGACTTTACAGCACAACTCTAAAAAACGTGAATTAATTCCCTTTATCTTTTTCCTTCTACAATGGTTGGCTATGAAGATAGGCATAGAGAAAAAACTGTCTTTTGCAGAACCTGACCTTTCATGATTTTAGGATTATAACATGAGTCATAGTCCTAGAGGAGCAAAGCCTGGAAAAACAAAACCTACTAGCTCTTCTGCAATTGGGTGTGTACATCTGAGTCAGGCATTTTAACCATTGCAATGAGCACTATATGATATAAAACTTCAACTTTACTAGCAATTACCAAGTAGAACATAATGCCTTCAGAATATGAGTATACTTATTAGTCCACCTATTTGTTGTCAAATCAAATCTTTTCCCTGTGTAGTATTACACAATGGTGATATATAATATACACATGAGAAAGACTCAATAATAACTCACATTTAAAAAATGCTTTTAATTTGTTACAGGACTTTGAAATCTTTTATCTAACATCAAATTTTTCTCTTTCAGTGTTTTTTGGTAAGATTTGCTATCAGGTGTTATGCTTATTTATTTATTTTGTGTTTCGATTACATGTATCCTGCAAGTAAAACATAGAGTAATACTCACTTTCAGTGTTAAATTCATAATCTTCTATACAAAGCAGTCCCTTCCTCTACCTTTTTTTCATTTTATTTTTCTTTTTTTTTAAAAATTTGTTTTTATTGTTTTTGACAGAGAGACAGACAGATAGAGAGAGACAGAGAGAAGGGGGAGGGCCCAGAGCAGTCTCCATAGTTGAGCATTAGTTTTCAATATAGTTTCACTCCACAGGTGGGTGTGGGGCTGCTCAGGGCAGGAACTGGGCTGGGAGCCTCCTGCATAGGCCCCGGAAAGAACTGAACTGGGGGCACACCCCAGCTCAGCATATGGGTCCACATGGGCCGGAGCCGGGATTCAATACCTGGTCTCCAGGGCTGCAAAGTGAGCGCTTAACGCACTGAGCCATCCCCGCTTCCCCATACCTTTTTTTCTTGTTGTAGTTAATTGTGTTTAAAAACTGAAAGCCATCTTGATTAGTTGTCAAGTTCTATCTATTCAATCTATACAATGTCTCTTATACCTGAAAGCTTGTTTTCATATCTATTGTTGTTATTACATACATTATGATAAAAAATTTTTGAATCTTCTCTTATTATTACCCATTTTAAAAAATATATATCTCAAGAGGATAAAACTCATCTGCAGGAGAGTGATTTTTCTACTCCAAAACAGTGCATCCCAATTGTCTATGAAATAAAGTTAAGTAGTCAATTACTCAAAGTAAATGGAGTCAACCTTACAGAAATTATCTTTTCATCATTCTCAATTTGTACCATCTGATTTAATATTGAAACTTAATTTTAAGACAGACGGATTCTTTTCTACCTCCCTTTACTCCTTTCTCTCTCTCTGCAACACCTATGATGTTGGGCATTTTTATAGTTTCTAAAGACTTAGTGACTGCAACTAAAAATGGCCTCCGGTATTATCTAGTCTAAACATGTACATGAATCATTTCCCCAATTCCTAGTAAGTAAGTCAGGGTCAGGAGGTGGCAGTATCTTGAATTGGCTGCTGCTCTCATAACTTTGGTTGATATTATAAGCCAAACGGAACTAAGGGAAATATAATCAGTCACAATGACATGTATCCTGCAAGTGTGACACACATCAGCATTGCCACTTTCCTAGCTTTTTTATCTCCGTTTTCTCTCAATGAGAGGAGAAGATGTTTGCACAACAAACCAAGAGATTATAATATGACAATCAGTTTTAATGAGAATTAAAAAAAAAAAAAAGTTTGGTCACCATGAAGAATGTGAGATTTTAGTACGAATGGGTCTTACTGGTTCAACCACAAACGACCTGGCATAATGAAACAGGAGCTCTGTGAAGACTAAATAGAAAAGGAGAGAGACCAACCAAAAGGAGGATGAAGGCCCATGCACTTGTAGGAAGAAAACTCTAAAAAGAAATAAGAGGAAGCTGATGCAAAAAGTAATCGTTTATTATTATTATTATTATTTATTTTTGCATTATAACCTCTAAGAGATTACTCTATCAGTTATATTTCAGATAGATAGGGCTTCCAATTCTTGACTGTGGCCCTGTCACGATCACTTTATATAAACAAGATAGACAGACTTCCACACAACATTGGCCTCAGCTGTCTAGACTGATAACCACCCTCCACCCCACACACACACATTGAGTATGAAAATGTGTATTTCTCACATAGTTAGCCTTTCTGTGGACAACATCACGATTCCCAAGAAGATACAAAAATGTAATGTGAGATTTAAAAAAAGTGGTTTAGGGTTTTTATGTCATTTAGGGAATAGCTGGGATGAGAGATGGCATGCATGTGCAGAGGACTGCATGGTTTTCACTACCCAGTTGTGCCCAAGAAAGAAGTATTGAGGCTTTCATATCAGCCTGTCAGAATGTGGAGCATAAGGGAAACATGGAAGGGTGAAGCTTAATAGCTATCAGCAGGGAATCATAAAAAAAAAAAATGGACTCAAATTCTTTGTTACAGAGATATAACTGCCAGGCCATGGAATATCAGAGTTGGGGGTGGGTGATGAAAGTGTTTGACCCCAAAAGGGAGAAACATTTTATCACTGATAGTGTTCAAGTTTGCTGGAGCATGGTGATAATAAAAGCATATCAATGTTTTCTTAATTTAAAAGTGTTTTTTTTTTCTAGAAAAAGAGCCCCTACCCCCTTATTGTCTACACCCATAGTGTAGAACTCCCCCAGTATCCTCTCCTCACCACCTTGGTACACCTCTGTAGCTGGAGGAACAAAGGGCCTCTGTTTCTTTTATTCTATAAAAAAATTTGTTCATTAGGTCTAAGGCTGAACACTGAGAGTAGATCCCTGGGGTGGTTTGGTTTTGTAGAGGGAAGTGGCATAAGACTGGGGTAAGCTTCTGCATTAGATGTTGAGGACTCCTACAAAAGCATTCATCTTCTATTCACACACAAGCAGTTTCCCTCCCTTCCCCTGAAATAACTTTGTTCTTCTCCTATGGTACTGGTCACACTTGGCATTGTATTAATTGTCTTTATGCTTTTGATTTTTCTGCAAACTTTTTATTTGGGGGTAATTTTTTTATTTCTAGAAGAGTTGTAAAAATAGACGGAAAGTTGCCATGGAAACCTAACCCAGTCTTCCCTAATGTTAATATTCGACATTACCATAGTACTTTGTCAAAATTAAAGCAAAGCAAAACAAAACAAACAAACAAAACATTATTGGTATATTACTCTAAACTTAAGACTTCTTTTGATTTCACTGTTTTGTTTTTTCCATTAAGGCTTCTTTCTTTCTTTCTTCCTTCCTTTCTTTCTTTCTTTCTTTCATTTCTTTCTTCTCTCTCTCTCTCTCTCTCTCTCTCTCTCTCTCTCTCTCTCTTTCTTTCAAGATTTATTTTGATTGTTTTTTTGACAGAGAGAGAGAGAGACAGAGCGAGACAAAGAGAAGAAGGAGAACCCAAAGAAATCTCCATAGTTGTACATCATTAGTTTTGTTTCTTTTAAAAGATTTATTTATTGTTTTTGACAGAGAGAGAGAGAGATACAGAGTCAGAGACAGAGAGAAGGGTGAGGGCCCAGAACAGTCTCCATAGTTGCACATCTTTGGTTTTTCCACACCGTTTCATTCCATAGTTGGGAGTGGGGCTGCACAGGGCAGGAACTGGGCCAGGGTCTCGCCCTGGTGAGAACTGAACTGGGGGTACTCCCCAGTTCAGCATATGGGTCCACATGGGCTGGGGCCGGGATTTGATTCTCAGTCCCTGGGTCTGCAAAGTGAGCGCCTAACCCACTGAGCCATCCCGGCTTCCCCATCATCATTAGTTTTTTATATAGTTTTACTCCACAGGTGAGTGTGGGGCTACACAAGGCAGAGACCCAGCCGGGGGCTTCCCACATAGGCCCCAGAAAGGTTTGAACTGAGGGCACATCCAAGTATAGAATATAGGTCCTCACAAGCCAGGGCTGGGATTTGATTCTTAGACCCTGGGACTGCAAAGCAAGAGCTCAACCCACAGAGCCATCCCAACTTCCCTGTTTTTCTTTTCTTTCTTCTCCTCCACCTTTCTCTTCCACTTCCTCTTCTTCTTTTTCTTCTTCTACAATTCCATGTTTTAATTGATAATACTACATTGCATTTATCCATGATGTATCCCTAATATCCTGTGGTCTGTGACAATTCCTCAGCCATTTCTTGTTTTTTATGACATTGCCAATTTGGGAAGAGCCAGTCTAATATTTTATAGAATGTCCTTTAATTTGAGTTTGTCTGATGTTTTTCTTATGGCTAGGAGTTATGGACCTTGGGGAAGGATACAGCAGAAGTGAAGTACTTTCCCATCATATCAAACAAGTATATATGTTTTATGTTTGTTTCTTTTAATATCATTTCCTCAAGACTATACAAAAGCTCTTTGAGATGAAAAACAATGTTTTGTTTTTTTCATTTTTCTATTCATGCATCCTGGTTAGTAAAATGTTTTCTAGGTAGGTACTCAAATATGCTTACAAAATTAATTTTAGTAATATATAAATCCTTATAATATTTTCAATTTAGAAGGAAGAGTAAGGAGTATAATATTTTAAGTTAGTGTCATTAAAATGAAGTTCAAGCCATAAATTTGGTAATTAACCAGCTTAGGACAAAAAAAAAGTTTCTTTGACTTTTGTATTTATGTTGCAATCAACAGATTAAAATGCTTTGTATTGACATGTGGCATGACTAGTTCCTCAAATGCCTGAGTTTGCAATTAAAAAGGAATTGATCAGTTTTCTGTTCAAGGGAACTGCAAGAATTCAGAAAACCTAATATTCAGGGCAATTTCAAAAGCTAGGAAAACTATTATGTCAGCTTATGTGGTATACTCCTTAGATACATCCAGTTAAAACTGACTTTATGATTTAACATTAAGTGCAGATTTTAAGATTTCTACTGGAGCAAAAGGAATAGGTAGAGATTTGTGACCCTTGAGTCTTTTAACTTCTCAGTTGTACATTATAGGTGGCTGCTTTATCTGCCTACATATTGTTTGTCCTGACTCAGGATTAAGATTGAAGACATATCTTGTCTCCTGAGGGATTCAGAAATGGGGGTTCAGCATTGATATTTTTAGTCCTTAACATACTAATTTTTCCTGCCAATCAGACTTTTATATATGGACATTCCCTATACCCATCTAATATGAACAAGGAAACTAAAATGAAATTTTCTCATTCAAGAAGCAGATACATGAACAAGGAATGCTGTCACGAATGTGGATATCTTGAAACATTTGCTGTAATTCCCTCAAGTCTTATAACCTTCCCTGACATCAGTGAAAATTATTAGTTTTGTTCTCCACTGTCGTGTATCATGGTTACCTCTAATTGAAATGGAGGTGTTCCGAATAGCACAATCAGTTAAGAATCTTGCCAAGTGCCTCATTTGGATAATTTATAGTAAGATTCCAGGCTGATGAGTTCAGAGCCCATGAGTCCCCAGAGTCCTTAATCTTTGATCATATTTTGTGGTGGGACAATGCTTGATGAGAGTGGAGTTTGAAGATAACTGCTCCCTGCAAATGTATTTATCAAATAACCACATTCCTAGCAAAGTAATTTGAGATGGGAGTTACCTATCACTGGAAATGAAGCACAAGGCGTATCTTAATTTGAAGAAAGTACAGGCTTGATACTTTTTAATAAATTCCTGATATTGAATTAAACATACCACAGCTCTCAAATTCAAATGACTTTTTTCATCAGAGATAAGTAGAAAGCGGGAAAAGAGCTGAGAAAGAAATGAAATTAATGTCGTTAAAAAAGATTCTGCTGAGATGTGACAATGATAATGGTAAAAAAAAAAATAGTCTGTATTATGTTAGAGACACACATTCAAGTCAAATGTTCAATGCATGTGCTGTTCCTTCAAAGTGGGGTATACCAAGCCCAGGAAATTCGCAAACTGATCTATTAAGGCATGAAAATAAATTATTAAAACTTGTTAATTTATTTTTTGTATCACCTTTTTTCTTGGAGACATTTTATAATATATATGATAGTTTACAAAAAGACGTGTGCAAATAACTAGATAAATAAATATGCATATATTATGAGTTTGTATTGCAGTTTTTAAAAATTGAGATAGGTGTGTGGTGAGAAAATTTTGGCAAATATTGTCAAACCAGCCCAGCATGATTTGTAGTAGTGTGAGACTATTCTTTAAGACAAGAAAGCCTTTCTAACCATATTTTATTTAATTTACCATCTATGGATATACCTGAAAATTTTCTAAATCTATGTATTTAGTATGTACTACATCTTGGACTGAGTTACGAGTATTACTAGACCCTGAAAACTAGCATTTCCATTATATATTATATTTTTATTTCAAGTTTTAGTGAATAAAATTAATAGGATTACTCTGTCTCATTTTAGTGCTCTGGTTTGATATAAAGTTCCAGGCTTTTTTTTTTTTACTAGTATTTTTAAAATTTTAACAATGATGATTATAAACACTTTTTAGCATAATTAGTCCTTATATGTGCATAATCAGTTATTTCTCCCTTTGATCTTTGACACTTTCCTCTGAACATTCTTGAGGTATACAAGCCAGAATGTTTTGCAGTGTTAGAGATATAGAGATAAATGAAGCAGTGGTTTTACAATGTATGTCACTGTCCATGGTTACACAGCATGACATTTATATATTTATTTATATCACATATATATTGAGTATTTAATATGTTCTTTATGTGTGGTAAGGCGTGATTATTTACTTCACACAGTATATAAGGTATATACATTGTACAGCTAATAAGGGAGAAATATGCCTTTTTTCTCATCAACTGTAGTAAGAGCTATGAAGCAGAGATAGAAAAAGGAAAACCTGATTTAGTTTAGAGGTGAAGCAAATTTTCTGATGGAAAGCTTACACCTAGATGGTGGAGACGAGGATGCTCAAAATGATGATATATGATGATGAATATGATGACACTAATTCATATTTTTATTAAGTACTTATAAGTATCAAGTACTCTTGTGAGCACTTTCTGTGAATTAATCCATTTAATCCTTATAATAGCCTAAGAACTGATTGAAATTATTATCCTCAGACTTCAAGTGAAGAGATTAAAGAACGGGAAGGTAATTTTTTATTCAAAGTTGTACAGCTATCAACTAGTGAAGCTAAAATTTGTATATAGTCTACCTAATTCCAGGCAAAGTTTTAATCACTGTGATAGCTATACTGCCAAATAGAACTAAAGAATGATAGAAATAAGGTCAGATGTTGCAAGCACTGTGAACAACACATAACCAGAGCTAAAGAATAAAGATTCAGACATAAAAGAATACAAGAACTGAAATATGAAGCAAATGTAAGAGAGGCAAGAGAAGAGTGTGAGGATTAGATAGGAATTGACTGTAATGCAAGTGAAAGATTGTGAATTATTATTAAGATAATGGCAATCCATTTATAGGTTTTTTGGTATATGAATGTATGAGGGTGTATATTGTTTGTACATGTTAAGGGAGCTGGCATTCAAAATGTTATTTTTAACTTTGTGCTGTGAATAGGTGGCCAGGGATCTAAACTGAAATATTTCAGTAATACTAAGAATGCACTTTGATAACTTGGCATAGGATGTGATAATAGAGATAAAGATAATACAATTTATTTAGGTATGTTTTTCAGGGCCTAAAATCAACAGCATCAGTGATATATTATATTAGATATGAGGAAAGAGGGAAATGAAGATATGAAAGTATACTGCACAGTTTCTGCTTTGTGTAACTGGATGGACCATGTTTCCATTACCAAGTTAAAAAACTGAAAGAATAATAAGGGAAGGGCAATCATGAGTAACAAAAAAGGCACACTAAATTGAGTCTTGAAGAATGCCAACTTCCTGGTTGAGAAGTTGAGAAAACCATATAAGAGGGTTTATGTAAATGTACCACAACTTTTTTATCCAGTCATTTGCACAGTAGAATACTACTCAGCAATAAGAAAAGATAAAATACAGCCATTTGTGACAATATAGATAGACCTTGAGATCATCAAATTAAGCGAAATAAGTCAAATTGAAAAAAAAAAATCAGGAACCATATGACTTCCCTTATAGGTGTAATATAAAATTGAAAGTAACAAAGAAACAAAAACTCATGGACACAGTCAAATAGTTTAGTGGTTACCTAAAGGTAAGAGGTAAGGTAGGTGGGGAAGTAGAAGGGGAAATCAAATATATGGTAATATAAAGAGAACTGAGTAGGCAGTGAGTACATAACGCAATACATAGATGATATAATGTAGAATTGTACACCTGTAACCTATGTAATTTTTAGCAAGCAATGTCACCCCAGTATATTTAACATTTAATAAAATGTAGTTTAAAAAAAGGGGGGATTAGGGTGCAATAGTCAGGAAGAGTGTATCAAAATCAGAAAGTGTAATCAATGGAAGTTAAGGGAAAAATTTTAAGAAGAAAGTAATAATAGTCAATTGATTGAATCCTGCTCAAAAGTTAAGGAAGATGGAAATAGACCTGAATGTAGTATCACAGCTGTCCTCATAAAAATGTTAGTCTTACTAATGGGTTTAGATTTCTAAACTTCCATTCAAACTCTAAGAAGTGTGAAGTTTATATTCTAAAGCTTTTAATTTCTTTACTTGTAAAATGAGTAGAAAGTAAGAGGAAGAGAGTTAAAATGCATAATTTCTGAAGTTTTTTCTTGTTTTAAAATTCTACAGTAATAGTTAGACTGATTAATATGCACAAAAAGGAAAGCACAGATATTAAGATTGGTACTCCATGAATGCTTGCTTTGAAATAAAGCCTATTCTATTAGCAATCATTCTTTAATAATAACCCTGATTACATCTAAGAACAAAAGAGAAAAGTTTTTGAGTATTCCAACTGGAAAATCTATGAAGTGAACAAACTGCAAATACTTGCAAAAACAGGTTTTTTTTCAATGGTTTAGGAGAAAAAAACAAACAAACACACAAACAAAAAAACAAACAAACAAACAAAAAACCCAGTTCTGGAAGAAAAGATGCCATCTATTTTTATTGGAATCTGATGGAAAAACTGAACTTAAAGGTGGGTCTTCTAGTAACAGCACAACTTTTTGGCAGTTTTGTGTGAACAATAGTTGTTGGAGTGAAGAGCAGTTCTAAGAATGGTATTGTAAATTATGGTTAATGTCAGTTTGTAACCAAAGTAATCAGAAATCTCACATATTTTTACCTGAGTCTACTGTGAAGATTGGCAGAACTGGCAGCTACAAACCATTCTATGATTTCAAATGAGATACATTAATTTTGTTTGTAAGGTACAAACTGTGAGGAGATACAGAATGATAATAAGAGACTCACAAAAGATGTAGTATTAAGCCACGACAAGTCCACTGTAAGCCCCACTTGCCTGACTTGTGCAATAGGGATATTTATAGATATATAATAGAAATATAAAAAATATTCAGTTATACTGATTTTTTCTTTTTTTTTAAATAAGATTTATTTTATGGGTTTTGACAGAGAGAGACAGAGACAGATAGAAACAGAGAAAAGAGGGAGGGCCCAGAGCAGTCTCCACAGTTGCATTTCATCAATTTCTGACATGGGTTTGTTCCATACAGGTGAGTGGGGACCATGCAGTGTGGGAACTGGTCCGGGGGATTCCCATATGGGAAGCATGTCCCCTGGAGCCAGGAGTTGAAATGGGAGGTGGGGGAGCAAGAACTGAACTGGAGGCCTCCTGCATGGGAAGCACATCCCAGTTTAGCATATGGGTGCACACGAGCCAGGGCCGGGATTGGATCTTTGGTCCCTTGGGCTTCAAAGCGAGTGCATAACCAGCTGAGCCATCCTGCTTCCCCTAAAATTATTTTATGAAACGTAAAATGAAGGGGTATCATGTGGCAATCAGGTGGATGATGATGGAGATTTGAATTAAAGGTTTGATAATAGAGATGGAGAGAGATATTGTAGCGCTCTAAAAAAGTGTGAGATACGTGGACTGTGTGAATGATCAGAATGGGGCTAAGGAATTTATTGGATTTTTAGCTGGAATACTAGGATGGATAAAAGGGCCATTTATTGGGATGCTATCTCAGTCTGCTTGGGTTGCTATCACAAAGCACCATAGACTGGGTAGCTTATAAACAAAAAGCAGTTCTTACAGTTCTGATGCTCAATGTCCTAGATCAGGGTGCTAGCGTGGTTGAGTTCTGGTATGAGGCCCTTTCTAGATGGCAGACAGTCAACATCTTGTTATATTTTTTTACCCTGTAGAGAGCAGAACTGGGGAAGCTAGGTCTCTCATGATTCTTATAAGTGGACGAATATAACTTACGAGAGTTCCACAGTGATGTAACCTAATTACCTCCCAAAGGTCTCACCTCTCAATATTATCACATTAAAGAGAGTAGGGGAGGGGAAAGTTTCAACCTCTGAATTGAAGAGAGACACAAACATTCGATTCATAACAGGTGGAGAAAAAAAAAAGAAGGAAAAGAATAGTGCTCTACATTAAGGGTAAGTAGAGTTTGAAGTGCATGACATATTCATTCAAGTGGATAGATTCCTTTGTAAGTTAGATATATATGTCATTGGACTTCAGATCTAATGAAAGAACCAATTGATTCTAGAAGAGTAGGGTTGAAGTTGTCCAGAAAAAAGATTTAGAGTGAAAGGAGAAGAAAAGTCCTGAGGAATATATTAACATCAAACAATAATCAGATGAATAAAGAAAATGAAGGAAACTGAGAAGTAGAAACTGGAGAGAAAATAGGAAAAGAAATAAGAACAGTTTGGAGTCATAGATATTAAACAGAGAAAAATCTTTCATGAAAAGGGAAGTTGATTACACTATCAAGTGCTGTAAAAAACACAACAAAGGTAAATTTATTGGATTTGCTAACTATGAAGCCATTAAAAGATTTTTTTTTTTTGAACTGAACTGGGGGCCTCACTGCATTTGGGAAGCACAACCCAGTTCAGCATGTGGGTCCGCCTGGGCCAGAGCCGGGATTCGATCCTCGGTCCTCGGGGCTTCAAAGCGAGCGCTTAACCCACTGAACCATCCCAGCTTTCGTTGAAAGATTTTTTGAAAGAAATTTTTATGGAGTTGTCGAGTTAAATGCCATGTTGTTTTGCTTTGAACACATGAGTGAAGTACTAGGCAAAGGGTGAAGGAAGCTCTATAGAGAAACTTGTCTGTGTTAGGTTGAGTCATTTCAGTGTTGACAGTACATGCCTATCAAAAAGAAACAGAAATAAAGAATATGGATAACTGCAAAAGAATTATCTGAAGAAGAGTTAACTTCTTCTGGAGCAAGGTTCTCTCTCTCTTTTTTTTTTTTCCTGCAGAAAAGCAAGAGGTTCATATTTGGATAAATTATATGCTAATAATCAACTAGCTTTAATATTAAAGCAGTATTACTGCATGCTTGGTTTGGTTAGAAAGTAACCATTTCTTTGAACTGCCTCTGTAACTCATTTCTATAGAAGACTCAGCTTGAGTAACTGTAGAGTTTTAGAAACTGTAATGACTGATAAGGTAAAGCCACACATGCGCGTACGTGCATGCGCGCGCGCGCGCACACACACACACACACACACACACACACACACACACACACACACTGCAAATGAAATGTGGTTCACATAAACAAAGACACAGTAGACCCATAATCCTATTTTTTTCCTGAGCAGAGATATGTGACGAACATATAAACAGATGATCAAATATCCAAAGACAGTGCATTACTGCCCCTAACTTCAGGACAACCAATCTATTCAGTATCAAAAATCCATTAAACTGGGTGTCTGGAAACTTAAAGATGTAGAAAAAGCAGTCTGCCAAACTAAGACTTTTTGCTTTGCAGTTGATGAGGTTGGTACTCTGTAGACTCAGAGGAAATGATTCATTTTATTAAATCAAGAATTTTCCCCAGCCCACATCATACAAATGTCCACATTTTTATTTTTCTCATTCATGTTAAAACCTTCATGCAAAACCAATTTATCAGATCGCCAAGTAGTGGTGGAAACCACAGGGAAAGAGAATGCCTTTTGTTTCTTGGCATAAGTACCCTTTTGAATTCACAACACTATGTGAGCACGCTTACAGCATTTCCAATGTAACATTACAGTGTGAAAGAGAAAGGCAGCAATCACCCTGAGAGAAATGCTATTGAGAATAACTGGAAAAAAAAAAAAGTCATCTTCTTCATGGTAAGATTCACAAAGTAATTCCATGGCAGAAAAGTCAAGGTAAATATTTACTCCAAGTTTCTGAGAACCTGCAGGGGGCTAAAACCTACAGTGTTTCTATTTTAATATTTATCTCATGCTTTTGTAAATTAGTTTCATGACCGTCATTTCCCAAATGGTCACTATTTGAGGAAATTGCTGCATGGGGACCATGCTTTGATGCTGATATGGAATAAATCATTTTTTTTCCCAAGGGGGAAAAAAGATACCCCCATCTGCTCTTTGGCATAGAAGAAAGTCAGCTTTTCTGTGGATGTCTTGGTTCCCCCACCCAGAGGTTGGGTCACCCATATCACATGTGAAAATCCACGCTATATAGCCAGTTAGTTTGTGAAGGAAATTGCAGGGTATTTCTGCGAGGAAAATTTCAGAACGAAGGTTCAGTGACTAAACCACTGAAGAGGTAAAATTGACTACTGCAAAGTATTGCTATTTTCCAGTGGCACAAAACTTTTGTGATGTTTGATTTCTTCTTCAATAAGTAGTATAAAGATCTATGTGAATGTTTTTACTTTCTATCTCCTCTACCACTGTTCTTAGACCCACAAACTTTATCTGAATCTATTATAATGAGAGCTATATATAAGTATATAGCTGTTGTTTATTTTGAAGTATTTCAAGGGTAGGAGTCAATTATCAATCCAGAGTTTAAACAATGATCTTACTTTGCATATCACTGAAATGTGTATACGGGTGTGTATGAGAATGCATACAAGCACTTTTCAACTTTCTTAAAATTCTTAACTCAATGAAGTTAGATAGATATTAGCTATATTTTGGAAAGGAACAAATGGAGCAGGGAAGAGGAGTTGTGTCAGCTATAGCTTTTTCTTTGCTAGGAATCAGAGGAGATTGTGGAATAGTCCATGGAGACAGCCGTAAGGCAATAGCAAGAAGACTTCAGAGTGATTTTTGATATGTTATTTATCTTGATTTACAGTTGGTTACATTATGGTTTTGAGGTTAAAATTTAAGAACACAGATTGTATAAAATCTGGGATTGGAATTGTACCTTCACTACTTAATATTAGTGTAATCTTGAGCAAGTTACTTTATCTCAATGAACCAGTTTCTTTATCAATAGAATTGAGATAACAGTATCTACCTTAATGAGTTGCCAAGAAGGTCAAAAGAAATAAAGCCTGTGAAAATCCTTAATAAATCATAAGAAGTTATAAAAATATTAGGAATATTGCATGTTTACAAATATCCAAATAAATGTAATCATAAAGATTTTTCCTACATTTTATTTATAAAAGAGATAATATAGATAGTTGGATTCCCCAAGTATCTTAATTGGGAGAAAGTCCAGTGTCTTCCTCTTGACCACTGAACAACACCCAGAGGGACACATATAATGGAGGCTGTGTTCAGTTTTCACTTTATAATTGAGAAAAGAGCTGATGTCTGATCAGTGCACTGTAGCCAGGAAGTCTTGCTGTGACATGGTATTGCTGCTAAAAATCGATCACACGCAGTCTGCCAGCTTATGCAGGGCTGCTGCTAACATCCCATTCAGGTTGCCGTGGGCTTTGCAGGGAGAATGATCTTACTCATGCTGAAGTCAACCCAGAGCTCTGAATTACTTGCAACTTCTAATCTTTCTTTAACAGTTTCCATTTTCGTTTCCATACCTCCCAGGGTACACACAGGTCCTAAGGACTCCATTCACTTTTAGGCCCACTATCAGCCACACCATAGACCTAAAATAGTTCCCTTTATTTCCTATCAATTCATGCTCTTAATAAGAGCAAGATTTGGGGACGCTGGGATGGCTCAACGGGTTAAGCGCTTGCTTTGCAGCCCCGGAGACCAGGGATCAAATCCCGACTCCAGCTCATGTGGACCCATATGCAGTTTAGTTGTAATTTTGATGTGGTCATGAAAGGAGGCAAGCACAATGTTTGCCTCCTCTGCCATCTTGACTGGGTTGTCTTCTTTTCATCTTTTAAGAGCCTCAACTTTTATTTATCTGATTCCACTATCTAAAGTCATATTACCCCAACCCCACCATCTCTTTAGAACCTTTCCATCAATAGCATTCTCTTTGCTTCCTCTTTGCATTTATATAAATATCTAAAATTATTTTATGCATTTATGAGTCTGGGATTGTGTATTTACATGTTCAGTTGTTCCAGAAGTGTAGCTTTCTGCTTGATTTTTTCTCAAATTGAACTGAATTCCTATTAAGAAAGCTCTAGGCCCCTTTTTACTAGGTGGCAGGAACTTTATCTGAGTATATTGAGGAATAGCTTTGCTTCTTCCTCACTCCTCACTGGACTCTGAATTTCAGCTAAAGTTTAGGCATTCACTTAATGCCCATGGATAGTCAGTAGGATGTGTTGTGTGTGTATGAGTAATCTTATTTTTCCTTTCCTATAAAACTAAACAAAGCTTGAGCTTTATAACCCCTGACATTGACTTTTGTGTTCTTTGTATTAAAAGGGAAACCCTTCAATTGTGTAAATTTTAGTTTCACAAAACCTGAATCTTTTCCTCATAATATCCTTAGAAAGGTCATAGAACTATACACTATACTTTATACTAGTTATCCAACCATCCATGTTTACTTCTCATTTGGGGACCTTCAAATTAGTAGGAATAGTGACAAATTGCTTTGACATCTCTGTGATTGGGGAAATGTTTGACATTACTACTGAGATGTTTATTCCAAAGGAAAGAGGCCTGTATGACTACCGTGGCTATGTTTCAAAGACTTGTGCAAAGTGTTGTACAATATATTTTGGTAACTCCAAAAGGAGGAATTAGAAAAGGGACCAAGAAAGGAAACAGGGTTATTGCAAGCAAAATATGTACCAGGCACTTTACATTTTCTCATTATGTCTTATGGACAGAGAAATGCATAATAGATATTATTTATATGTATTTACAGAGTAACAGACTTCAGAAGGATTGACTCTTCTACTCAAGGTCACTTATCTAATAAGCATTCAAATAGACAAAGTCAATTCTTTATTATTCTAATTCTTTAAAGGTGCACTATTATGTGGAACATGTCACTCTTAGTATGGTGTACTTAAGAACAACACTGTTATGTAGCACGAAGATTGCATTTATGTTTTTAATAATGAAAAAATGATATTCCTTAAGTTTATGTGAATTGTGTATTCTAGACATATTATTAAAATACTCTATATATTTTGACCACAGCAACCAAAAAAAAAACCACAATAATAATAATAATAGACACTTGAAATGGAAACACACATAAGTAGATGTGTGCATTTAAGTTACCTTGTATACAAAAGAAGGGGGAGGGGTGTGACTGTGTAAACTACAGTGCCACCCGTGGCCATAGAGAACCATTCTGAAAAAAGATAAGGAAATGAGAGTGGATTGTACAATGTGAATAAAGATGATAGGGATGGAAATCTTATCACTAGTGGGTCAAAAGCTGCTTTGGAAAGAGGGATAGAGAGAGCAATATGAAAAACAAACTCATAATAGAAGGAATCAAAATAAAATAAAATGAAGCTCTTCCATTATTTCGAGTTCCATAAGGAGCATGCAAAACAAAACCTTGCTGTCAGAATGAAACTCTGAGTGTTCCCATCAGAACTAAGTTACATTAAACAGGAGCAGCTCTCATGACACTATGCTGCTGTCATTTCTTGGTAAATCCATGTCATTAGCATTGATTTCTCGAGGAGAGATTAAAAGAGGTTTAGTTAGGAGAGTAAGACAGGAGTGGATATTATCCAAGCCAATGCAGCTCTGGGTCTCAGAGATGACATTTTCCTCTCTGCTTCATTAACTTGCAGAGCTTGTTGAGCATTGGCTGTTTCTAATTAATTCTTTTACTGGCTTTTTTGAATGTGTATCATTGCTGGCAAACCATACAAAATGAAGGAATCTCTCTAAGGTTTTACCCTTTTCATTATTATTTTTATTGCTTAAATGAAGCTCCAGAATTGCAAATGTTGACATTTTGGTTTATTCTCATCATTAGAGTTTTCAGGGAAGGGGAGTGGGGGTGGGGGTTGTTGGGGGAGAGGGGATTGCTGGGGGAGATGCAGGGATGGGGAGGAATGAAAGAGGAGGGAAAGGGTAAGGAGGAGAAATGTTGTAAAGTGGAGGAAATGAGGTGAGGTTGGGTCTTGATGTTGGAGACAAATACTGAGAACAGAAAAACAAACATGTTTGTCAAAAGTGACCTCTATGATAGCCTTGCCCTTTTAAAAATAAGAACAGGAAACAAAATATCATTAGAGGTAATCCCTGGTGGTCTTTTACACAAGCCAGTACTCAG
>PVKE010022303.1:15316-25791 GCA_004027555.1 Craseonycteris thonglongyai | reverse complement strand
GGGGGGAGAGGGCACCAGCATTATGGACACACTCAATGGTTTGGTATTTACCTGGAGAGGAGGGGGGAGGGGGGAGGGAGAGATGTGTGGGGAGGGGGGAGTGGGCACCAGAAAAGAAAAAAAACAAGAAAAAAAAAAAACCAATAAAATAAATCTTTAAAAATTAAAAGAAAATGTTGCCAACCATGAAGTCAGGGAATAACAATGGCAAGTGAGAGGAAATGGTATAAAATTGAAGTGTTTATTCTTAAGATAATTAATATTTGGGGGTCAATTAAGGTCCATATTAGGAACATCAATCATAGTGTGACTTGCAGATGCAAATATAGGTAAAATGGTACACATACAAAATATATGTTGAACCAAAGAAGCAAATGAGTAGTAGCCCTATAGGTATGCTTCAAAATACCCTCCTCCTCAAATTAGTTTAAAATGTTTTCATCTTCATTTTTAAAAATAAAATAAACATGAACATTCAGTGACTCTCAGGTAAACATAATTGACTTTCTATAAAACTGAAGATGAAGATAGAGAACAAAGTAGTATTCTTCCCAAGTGTTTTTACTCTCCATACATTTTTTTCTTCATTTTAACAATTCTCATAGGTACCTCCAAGTATCAAACAACAATATGTAAAAATAAATAAAACATGTTCTTTACCATTAAATTTTATTAAGCAAGATTAAGACCTCCAACTCCTAAATTCCTAAAGAGGAAGATCCTCAGGGAAAACATATATTTAACCTTTACTATAACATATAACAGATCATTTCCTTTAATATAATCAACAGTGAGAGGGTACTGGGAATATGGCAGTAGTGGTGGTATAGTTTTCTGATCTCCCAAACTCCCTCACAAAAACATACAGAGCACCTAAAAAAGTAAAACCAACAACTCATATTCAAAATCTATCACAAAAATAGATATGACAATATCCCTAAGGATAGTAAAATATGAGCAAATAAAGATACACCATGAACAGTTTTAAGACTTACATGGCATTAGAATCTGTGCAGGAGCAAAGATTAAAGCAAAAGTATATTGGACAGACATGAGAACTACAAAATAGCTAACAGATACTCACTGGAGAGGTCAGCAGCCCAAGAGGACAGCAGCTGGAACTGAGGGCCCCATACATTCCAATAGCAAATAAGTACAAGGGGTCCTCAGTAAATTATCAGTGGCCCAGGATACACTGGGTCCATTAAACTTTACAAACTTTCAAAAGAAAGCCCTACACTGGGTGAAATAGCTGAAAATATAATCCAAATTGACCAAGCCAGACAAAAGAGAGAGACAGGAGAAAAACAGGGTCAAAATAAAGGCAGAAGAAGGAAACAAAATCATAAAAATATACAAATATTGCCACATTGTTTTAATCTGACAAAAACCTGAGGGCACTCTAAACACATTAGGGGGAAAAAATTCTTAAATCACTCCTCCGTTTAAAAGGTTCAAGAAAACTAATTTTGTATAAAAACAACAGAAAACTATTAAAGTCAAATCCCATACAATGTTATATTCTTAAAAACAGAATACAGCCCTTCAGGAAAAAAAAAATCACAGCAGAAATACGTATTGATATCTTTAAAAAAATTTTAAATGCTACACTTATATTCAAAGTAAGCTAAAAGATGTTAGGAATATGATAAAGTAGATTAAACAACAAAATGTATTATAATTAGAAAAACAGAATAGATGTTGAGAAATTTCAGAAAAAAAGTATAACAATAAACCATTTCAGAAATGATGACTAAACTAAAAAGAACAAGGGATTAAATAAGCTAAGTTGAAAATACTTGAAGAGAGAAAGAATAAAGGGAGAAACTTGCTTTAGATAAAAAAAGAAATGAAGAGATGAAAAATATTTAAGAGTAAAGGCAAATACAGAACACAAAAACTATTCAACACACATAGAATAAGAATCAGCAGAAAGAAAAAAACAAGTTATTAAATTTATAATTGAATAAAAACTTTGAAATTTAAGGAAAGGAATTCAAACAATATATACATTACAAGGACACATTTTAAATCTAGGAAAATCACCTCAGAATGACCAATACCAGAATATTTAGTAAAATTATTTGACTTTAAAGATCACGAAATTCAAAGAATTAGATTGAAATTACAATTTGACAGCAATACTTTATAAGAGAAGAAAATGGAATGGGTATTTAGATACCCATGAAAAGAAATAAGAATAAGGAATCTCTTCAATTAGTATGGAAGGATCTTTAAAAAATATTCTTAAATAAGGAGGGGGAGGAAGAAAATTATTTTGAAATAAATAATAAAAGTATTTAATACACTACCATCTGTATAGGAAAGAGGAAAGGGGAGGAAGGCAGGGAGGAAGGAAGTGATTGAGTGCGTGAGTGAGTGAGTTGTTAAGAGTTTTGGGGAAGCCGGGATGGCTCAGTGGGTTAAGCGCTCACTTTGCAGCGCCCGGGACAGGGATCGAATCCCGGCCCAGGCCCCGGCCCGTGCGGAACCATATGCTGAACTGGGAGCTCCCCCAGTTCAGTTCTCTCTCTGTCTCTGTATCTCTCTCTCTCTTTCTGTCAAAAATAAAAATATAAATAAATAAATAAATAAATAAGAGTTTAGAGATGACTTTCGTATGCAATATAAAAGTCTCTGGAAGGATAAAAATAAGCAAACAGTGGTCACCTGGTGAAAGGAACAGAGACTAGGTAGACAGAGCACAGGATAAGGAGTAGGTTTTTCACTATACACCTTTTCACTATATGTACTTTTGATATCTGAACCACTTGAACACATTATTTAACTGGTGTGGGATAGTACTTGAGCACTTTTTAAAGCTTTTCCTGGAGATTCAAATATGAGCCAGATTGAAGACTACTGCTTTAAAATTTAAAAGAATTCAAAACAATGAAACAGATAAAATGAAGAAATAAGTGAAAACACTACTTAAGGCAATATTTTAAAATGTACAACTGACATTCAATTCATTTTGTAATAGGAAAGAAAATACTTGTGTTTCACGGTGCTCTGCACCATGACTGTCCCTTTACAGAGATTGTGAAGAGGATCGGTTTCCCTAACAACTGAAATTCATTCATTTCCCAGTATCTAACAAAATCTAAACTCCAGTATTAAATGACAGGAATGAGTCCAACCAAAACATAAAATCTTCATTTTCCTTTCATTTTATTTCTCTTCTTCAGAATGTTGTTAATCACTCTTAAAGATAGCTGAGTAAACAGAATGTCTTAAAACTATACTTAATTTGTATTTCCTTCAACATTCTCTATTTCTAAGTAGGACTGCAACTACATTTTGGGTTACCTATGCAGAACTGGTTAATTCCTCACATACCAGGTCATCAAGCTAAATACGTACTCTAGACAGGGGTGGCGAACCTTTTGGCGAATGAGTGCCAAAGTTTATGAAATAAGAATATACTCGCTTGACTCGCATGCCAACCCATCGAGTGAGATAGAGGTATCGATTATTTTTATGTCTATAAGAGGCATAGGATGTTTTTATAACAAAAAACAATAATTCTGCATGCCGAAATAACTGCTCCACGTGCCACTTTGGGCACGTGTGCCATAGGTTCACCACCCCCGCCTAGGATATCAAGCCACTGCCCTGCAGCCTCTAGCTAAGTGTCCAAGTGTCCAGCACCTGACTAGTATTCACTTTAAAACAGTACAAAAATATTGAGATTAATATTTATTCACATTTAAGAAATGTAACCACTGACATCAACAACAGAACATAGGTAGTAGTAATATGAAGCAATATAAACCCATTTATGAAGTCAATTTAAGGTCTTCTGCCACACTGTATTTTCACATAATTTTTAAAATTAAATTCTCAAGTAGAACTAGTAACATACTATAACCAGGAGGCATTTATAGGAAATGGTATTTGGAAGAACAGGCCCAGTCTTTTAAAAGTGTATACAGAAAATTCCCAAAGCCTGCCTTAACTACCAATATGGACAGTTACTAAGACTGATAATTTAATAAGCAGTTGTGTCTGTGGATAAATTTTTTTAAATGTGATAACATTATGAAATGTGCGATTTCATAAGCTGACAAACTTCTTCAGTGCTCATCACAGGTGTAAATGGACTTGCTATGGGAGTCAGAGAAAGACAAAAGAGACTAGAATCTAAGTTGTGCTAAGGTGAGTTTTCTTCAAGTTTCACAAACCCTTTAAATAGCTACCTCTGACAAATGCAGCATGACTCACTTTTCTTCCTCCAGTTAGGCCAGACACCCTGGACAGAACAGGAAAGGAGAGGTAGTGCACACCCCCATTGTACTGCAAAGTTCACAGTATTCGTTATTTCCGTCTGTTATGGGCACATTCACAAACCTCCACCTATCCTGGTAATTAGACCGTATCGCATATAACTGTACTTTTAGAATTCTCCACAATAGTTAATGTTGTTGTTGTTGTTTCTAAGTTTAATTAAAGGCTTTACCAACATTCCATTTATTAATTACTCTTTCTTTGGTGAGACTAAAATCTTGACAAAGGCACACCCAACACTAACCTAAGTGGTGATAGATTAATTTAGAAAATTGAAAATTCAAGCCCTATATCTTGATTTCACAGGGAAATACTTGAATTTTTTGTGGTGATGAACAGTTATAAATCTGTGTGCTTTTTCTTTTTATGTATTGTAAACATTTTCCATAATAAATATATAAGCATGCAAACATTATTTGAGAAAGGCTTCTCAGCTGATTTAATATAGTCTTGTCAGTACTATCTTTTTGTATTCCTGTTTGCTTTATTTAGGATACCACTGACCGGCAGGTACCAATGTATTACGCCTGTCATCATAAACAGCAGAAAAAATTTTTTTTTCTATTTCATTAACTTCTATAAATAAATTATTTAGAAGATTTACATATGTCTTATTATAAAAATACACGGACTGCCACACTCTCCAGAAAATATATGATAAATATATTTACTTTCAAATATTTGAGAGATGACTGGCATACAATAAATTCAAGCAAAAAATTAACATATATTCACTATGAAAAACCCATTTTGGCTAATCTTTCATCCTATACAGTTACACCTTGGAATCCGAATGCCCCAAAACGCGAACAACTTGGAATATAAACAAAAAAATCAAGCAAATTTTGTCTCGGAATCCAAACACTGCTTTGGAATCCAAAAGCCAACACATTGATCGCATGGAACATATGGACTGCATGGCCCGTAGTTTTATCCAAATGCCCACTCATCTTGGAACTCAAGCATTTTGGAACTCAAACAGGGTTCTGAGACGGATTAAGTTTGAATTCCAAGGCATCACTGTATATATTTTAGCATACAGTGGCCTCCTTTGATACAAAACAGTCAAACAATAACAATGCCACTTGGAATTTATATTAGTCTTAGCTATAAAAAATTCATGTGCTGTATAGTCAGGTCCTTGATGGTCTCTCAGGTGTATTATTAGTCCCATTAATAGATTGAGAAACTAAGTTCAATCACATTTACTATTCCTAAGAAATAATTAGATATAAGTAACTTTGTACCAGTTTGAAAAAAAGACTATATATCCAGAAAGAAATAGATTACAGAAAGGAGGTTGAAGAGTGAAGCCCAAGATTTTTCAAATTCTCCTTGAACTAAGTCTTTATAATGCATAATAAATTTTTTAATATTTTAGTGAAAATCTATTTCCAGAAAATCTAACACATGTATTTATGTAGGCAGACTAGGTAAATATGAAGCAGATATAAAAATTTATGAATTATCTCTCAGTCTGAGTTATCCATATTTTTATGTACCCTTTCGCGATCTACAATGACTCCATGAGCTGATTACTCAAACTGTATTCCTTAACAAAATCACTCAAATTAATGTCATGTATTTTAAGATTGAAATTAATTCTTTGCTGTAGCTACAAAAAAAAGAAAATACTGAAAATTTTAAATGTTCCTTGTTATTCTACTTCCAGACTAAGGTAAAGTACATGTACTTCTTCTATTTTTCTCAGTAAGTATAGCTAAAAGGCCCAGACATTATATTTAAAACAAATGTCAAAAGATTCAAGGAGGGGTGAAAAGGCAGGCCTCCTAGGGACTTGGGGGCCCAAGAAATGACACAAAGGTAGGTTCTGGGCATTTTCCTTTGGCTTCATATACCCCAAACTGGATAATGGGATAGCCAGGAACCAGAAAATGCCAATGGCCATAAGCAAAAGCATCCCCAAGAAAAGCCATCCCTGCCTAGCAAAAGGACCATGAAATAAACAGAAAAGAAAACTTTCAGATAATAAATGTTTATCACAGCCATACCCAGTGGGAAAAAAAAATATGACCCCGCCTCCAGCTCTGTGAGCAAATGCCAAAGGGCTGAGCCTACACTACCACCCCTGCTGCCCTGGGAGGTATTAACAAAAAACCACATGGTCTGAAGATGTTTTAGGACTTGCATCCCCACCCAGAAGTGAGGAGGCTTTCTCTCCCCATCTTTTCCTGTGTCAGAAGAAGCTGAATGGGGAACCAGAACTTAACTATTCAGAGGTAACAACACCTCCAGGCTCCATGAGGCACTGCCTCTTTAATGGCTGCTGCATAACAGTGAGCACTAATTCCCCTTTTTCCTTTTTTTAAATATAGAAAAAAATCCTCCAGCTTTCTTTCGGTTAGCAAAAACAGGTACTAATGTAGGGTTGTTGTTTTTTTCATAAAAGCCAGGTGGTGTGAGGAAAGGTTCCCTGTGTAAACATAACAACATGCCTGCCTTTGAGCTCAACTTGGATATGTCTGAGACCTCCTAGTAAATTTTTCCATCACTTATTTAGCCAAGGTGATAAAAGACTACATAAGTTAGTTCGCTTTTTTATTCACATGGGATAAAAAGGATAGAGGCCCTTCTTGGTGCTGAAAAAAAAGCATCTGGAAACAAAAAGATTTCTTTGGAAGTATTGTTTCCTGTAAAAGGAAGATCTTTTCAAACTGAATATTAGTTGTAAAGACTCAAGTTGTTACTCTTAAATTATCACTATTAATAGTAAAAGCAGTAAAACAATGATGCCACTTGGAATTTATATCAAGTAGTATATGGTCAGGTCCTAGAGATGGTCTCTCAGGTGTGTTATCATTACCATTAATAGACAGAACTAAATTTGCAAAGGCATATGTCACACTTAAAGGCCCAGAATAAACACTCAAACGCACCATACTTCCAGGTCTGGAGCTGGTAAGCGTAGCCATACACCATGTAATTAGAACTCGGTGAGTAGGGTGAGCTGTACTAGTTCATTCATTCATCCCTTCAAGAACATTATTTGATAAAAAAATAAAATAAACATTATTTGAGCCGACAATACATACCAGGCATTACTCTGGGTACTAGAAAGTTCCTAATCTCACAGAGCTTACACTCTGGTGGGGGAATTACAAAAAGTAAATCAAAATAAAATAACAGGTAGACAAGTGCTAGGAGGGGCAAAGAAGAAAAAAAGGGGGGCGAGGGCTGCAGCATGCTAAGCATGGACAGTTATTTTCTGTAGCACGTTCAAGGAAAGCCTTCACAAGGCAGCGGCATTTGAGCAGGTATCCGAAGGAAACCAGGGTTCACAGAGAGTTGTTAAAAAGTATAATTTTCAAAAAGTTAAAAGGTGCCGCACATAAATGTATACTGAATATAAGCCAAAGTTTATTCTCCTTTACTAATAAATAAATCATTTACACTAAGTGAATCAAATGAATATGGTACATATTTTTTCTTTTTTATTCTTTTTTTAATAATGTACTGTTAAGACTAAGAAAGAGAGCTAGGTTAGAATAAAACTAGTGAATGACCTATAGGCAATAAACTACTCTTTGAAGTTATCTTTCCTAACAAGCAGAAATTATCTGCACCTCCTATGAGAAACAATAATTAATTAATTAACATGTAATATCAATACTTTTGAGACTTCTAATCAATAGTAAACCATGAATCAAATAAAGTGCATTCTCCTAAATAATCCTGGGTAGGTCTGTTAAACAATGTCCCTGTAGGACACTGAAAAAACACACTGCCCAGCCTTTTCCTTATTTTCATGTTTGGCATCATTTTTAACAGAGCCATGCAGGTATTTGGAGGAAGAGCATTTCAGGCAGACTGACTAAATCATAAACCATTTTCCTCCACTCACCACTCCAACTGACAAGGAATGCCCACCCCAACTGGCTCACACATTCACTTGGACGTTACTACGAAGTCTGTTGTAAGTAAATAGCTGGGGGTAAAAAGTTGGAGAAGCCAGAAGATTTACATTGGAAGAAGCATGAGAACTGAGATTGGAAAATAATTTCATTTACATTTTTAAAAACACTACACTACTTGCTGAAATAATGACTCATTAAGGAGAAGAGGAAGAGTAGAAGCTATTATATAGAAGACTACTTAGGAGACTATTAAAATGATCTAGGCAAATAAACATATACCGTATTTTTCAGTCCATAAGACGCACTTTTTCCCCCCAAAAAAGTGGAGGAAAAAGTGTGTGCGTCTTATGGAGCGAATGCTGCAAAGAAGAGTGCACATTGGGGACCTTAATGATGCCGTGGGGAAGCCTGCAGCCAGATCAGAAAGCAGGGACTGCATGGAAGGAGAGCGGATCCAGGCAGGTCAGGTGCATCTTATGGAGTGAAAAATACGGTAGTTGGTCAGATGAAAAAGTGCTATGGAGATAAAAGAAGAAGCATAATATGGGAAGGTTGGTAAGTGATGTCAGCACTGTTGTGAAAGTTCTCTCTTATAAGGTGATATATGCATGGAGACCTGAATGATATATAAAAGAAAATGTGCAGAAAATTAAGAATGTTCCAGATATAGGGTTAAAGCAAAATGGTTGAGGAGAAAGAGATAAGGAAAAGACAGGGAGAAGGGGGAAAAGACAGGGAGAAGGGATAAAAGAATATAGGGCCCTGCAAAATATTTTAAGGACTTCCTGACTTTTAATTTGGGTGAGAAGAGAAGCTATAGAAGGTTGCAAAATGAAGAAATGACATAATCATCTTTAAATATTAAACAGATCACAGTGGCTGCAACATGGAGAAGGGTATGTAACTAGGCAATGACTAAAGCATAAAGATTCGTTAGAAGACACTTTAGTATTCCAAGGAAGGAATAAGGACGGGTTGGTAGCAGTGACCACAATGATAAACAGTCGAAACCTGAATATTTTGAAGGTAGAGCCAACAGGTTTTCCTAAAGTAATAAACATGAAGTAAGTGTAAAAAGAAAGAAATGTGGGTTTCAGCCTTAGCAATTGGAAAGATAGAGTTGCCATTTACTGAGACGGGGAAGCCTACAGAAAAAAAACAAGTTTATTAAGGAAATTTAAGGAGGAAAAGAAGAGGAAACATTGACTACAAACAATTTATGAAAAAGGTTAAATATCTCAATTTGAGGTTTACAGAATTCTAAACTATTTTCAAATGTAATCACAAATAAGAAAAATTAGAATACCCAATTTCCAAATTTTATCCATCAGAAACAAAATATTTTTTACAAACCTGAGTCTCAAACAACTAACCCTCACTTTTTGAAATATTACATGTTTCATCCAAAGGCCTACAAACTATAAAAATTTTAAATACACTAGGTTTACCTGAAGTTCTTTGTATCTATCCTGAAAAGAAATGGCCTCTTGTTCTTTTGCTTTAAGGAAATCTTTTTCCAAGACACTATGCTTTTCCATCAATGATTCCATATCCTAAAAGAAACATCCAAGCACAAATTATGTAATATTTAATGGCATAAAATATATTTAGTATTTTTAATGAACAGATCAAAAATATATCGTAAAAAAAATCTCACAGGAAGTATAAAGTTCTGCTGTCAACACAATCTAACTCTACATACCGGTATACTTTCTCTAAATTTGCTAAGGTCTTTTTATAGATCTATTTTTAAGAAAAAAATGAGAACATAAATAATATACCGGCACCAAAATAGCTGTATATGTAAGTACTCTTGTGAAACGTCCCACAATGCCTGACTTTCCATAGGGGAAGGACAATATTATAAGTTTTCTAAACTATGTAAGAAATATACCACCTGCCTTTAAGGTAAATAAAAGAAAACCAAAAGGAAAGCATTAGAGAAAAAACAGTCTAGTAAAAGATGCTCACATTTAAAAGTACACATTTAAGACTAGAGGTTTTGGGAAAGCCGGGATGGCTCAGTCGGTTAAGTGCTCGCTTTGAAGCCCCGAGGACCGAGGATCGAATCCCGGCCCCAGCCCATGTGGACCCATGTGCTGAACTGGGGAGTGCCCCCAGTTCAGTTCTCTCTCTGTCTCTGTATCTCTCTCTCTCTCTCTCTCTCTCTCTCTCTCTGTCAAAAAAACAAAAAAACAAAAAAAGACTTTGATAAAGGGAGTGTTTTTCTGACCTTAAAATAGATGGCTAGGGGTGGCTAAGCAGATTGTACATAACAGATCCAACTCAGCATTTCTATCTCTTTGAGATATT
>PVKE010022303.1:0-15216 GCA_004027555.1 Craseonycteris thonglongyai | reverse complement strand
CAGAGAATGGGATTATTTCAATTTCCAGAATGTGCTATTCAAACATTTATTTTTTTTTATTTAGGAAAATATAAATATACCTTTTTAATTCTCTGTTTTTCTTCTTCAGAAACTTTGAGTTTAATCTCCAGACTTGAAATTTTCTGCTGAAGCTGTATGTTTGATACATTGGCTCCAGTATTCTCAGAATCATCCACAAGAGCAATTGTTCCATTACTTTTCTCATCAGTTAAACCCAATGGAAAAAGTGAGATATCCAGATCAGTGTGTGTTGATTGCTGAATCTAAACCACATTAAAAAAAATATACAAGAGGGGAAAGTTTACACTGTACCAATAATGAAAACATCCAAAGGGCACTAGAAACCACATTTGGAAATTAAGTTGTAGTAAGGGTTCCGAAATTATTTCACCCTTTAAGTAAATCAACAGAACACTTCAAACTGTTATAACAACCTGATCTTTGCAGTAAGACACAAAATTTCCTCTAAACTTTAGAGTTTAAAACATTTATTACTTTTCAAGCAAACCACTAAAAACTTAAAACTTTTTCTTATGCTTGAAAGCGTACAATTAAGTATAGACACATGTGATATTCACCAGTTCTTGAATTTACACACACACTCAGAATTTGTTTATATTTTAAAGTGTAAATCAGAATTTGAAATTTATCATCACATTTAACTCATCATCACTTTCTAGTAAGGTAACATGTGATTCAAGATTCAAGCACTTTGAAAATCTGGACTAACTCCATCATATAGCACAATGCCTGGATCTATTAATACCTGAATGAATGAACACTACATCTGCTATCATTTTGGTATTTATTCTAAAACTAAAAATAATACTGTGATACCTGAAAACGTATGAGAAGCTTCCCTGAAAATAACAACAATTACTATTTTTTGTAATTATTCATTTTTTGAAATTTAAGCTTTAGAATGTAAAACAGTCAATTTTAATAAATGAGATACTCAAACCATATTTTGAAAAGTAAGTCTACTTAAATAACTTGCATCTGTACTACCAAATAAACTTATTATTCCATTTTTTAATTCTATTTATTAGCCTCAAAGTTAATATATCTACAGAAATATTTCAGAAATTAAAAAACAACAAAACAAAACATAAGATCTTCAAAGCTTCAATTAAATCAGCATGCAGTTTTTTTAAGCATGCACATCTCCTATAAAAATATATTTGTCTTTACCTGTGCTTTTGGAACAGTCTGACTGACAATGCTGTTGTCTGCATGTGTAACTTCTGTCGATGAAATGATGGGCTCAGACGAGAGGCAGTCAACTGAAGGAGAAGAGTGGTCATGGTCCAGTACAATCGCAGGAGAAGCTGTAGAAAGATGAACTCCAGACACTAAAGGAAACAAACAAACAAACAAAAATGTTACTAAAGGGAAAATGAAGAACAGGTTAAATGAAAAAAATGAAAGTAGAGGGAGGGAAACAAAAAAAGGGTAAGAGAAATAAAAGCAAAAAGACTGAAAATTATGGTTCTATGACTATACCTCAAGGACCATTACCTAAAATTTAAAACTAGTGTTTCTAAATTTAACATATTTCCTTGTGAGACTTAGACAAACAAAACAATTTTAAAATGTCTTAGCATTTACATATTAACATTAGCATAAGAAATGCATTTCCATCTCAAAGTATTCAGACATAACGTCTACCTATCAAGTTAGTTAAGGAAAATCATGAGCACGCCTACTAGTGCCAGGCACAGGCAGTAGGCATGGAGAAGACAGAAGTGAACAGGACAAACACCTATTACCTTACTCATGACCTTAGGACCCTGAAGGTAAGTCAAATCAATTGTACTTATTACAATAAAGTGAGCTAAGGGCAAGAACAATTACTTCAAAATAACTAACACAACTACCTTTGTGTTATCTTATTTTTCAATAAGACATTTTTCATAATAAAGTCAATTATAGAAATATAACGTTAAAATATAATTCTATAATTGTTTCATAAAACAAAACAAAACAATCAAAACATTATTAGATTGTGATTAAAGTTCAAATATAAAGGTCATGAAAGGAAAATCAATTGCCACACATGAAATAAGACCAAAATATTGATGAGGACAAAAATAAACAGATTATATTCATATTTATATTATTTTATTTGCAAATGCTATTTCTAAAAATTCAAATCCACGTATTTTATATGTTTCAAAATTTAAAAAGAATAAATTATCATTAACATTATCCACGTATACATTTTGACTTTCTAAACTATAAAGACCTTTCTTCCACACTGGCATCTGTGGCAACGTCAGCGAAGTTCTATATAAATTCTGGAAGGCATCTCACAATGGAAATTGAATTTTTTCCTGAAGAAAGACATTTATACAGTCATTAGGTATTAATAAACTAAAAACATATCAATTTCTGATGGGTCCTCAATGGGATCATTTAATTATCTATCCTACATACACTTTCATAGCAGTACTGTGCTTTTAAAATACCATGCTCCATACCAGATAAGGTATTATAGCTTCTCCCATCAGCATTTCATTACTTTACCTAAATATAGAAAACTGGAATTTCAGCTTATGTTTATACTTGATGTATCTTTTTTGGAATTACTTTTTTCTAATATTCAGTATTCCCTAGGGCCCCAGGGGTGGCGAACCTTTTGGCGATTGAGTGCCAAAGTTTATGAAATAAGAGTATACTCGCTCGACTCGCGTGCCAACCCATCGAGTGAGATAGAGGCATCAATTATTTTTATGTCTATAAGAGCATAAACAATAATTTTTTTAATGGTATTCTCAGCTCCATGTGCCGAAATAATTGCTCCGCGTGCCAATTTGGGTACGTGTGCCATAGGTTCGCCACCCCCGCCCTAGGCTAACAAATTTCTCTAAAATGTCAAATATTCTAACTTCTAATTCTAAACTGTAATTTATAACAAAAGTATTACTAATTCATTTTAAAAGTATGAAAATTAGCACTGTAGTGTGGAAAGAGGGAATACAGCCCTCTTATTAAGAACATAAACTCTCAAATCATACTGCCATACCAGGTAACTGTCAGGTTTATTTAACTTCCCTCAATTTCCTCATTTGAAAAACTGGTATAGAGTTGTCAATAAAGTTTAAATTGATGAAAATATGTAACGCTTTTAGCACTACGCTAATTTCACTTTCATTATTTCAGAGATTAAAATCTAGTGGACAAGTATGTTTCTGACAAAAATAAACAGTATGTATGACTATGATCCTGGGTTCAAGAAAGACTTAAAAATATAATTCTGGGGGAAGACAGGATGGCTCAGCAGGTTGAGCGGTTGCATTGCAGGCCTGGGGTCTGAGTATTGAGTCCTGGTCTCAGCCCCGGCCTGTGTGGACCCATACGCTGAGCAGGGGTACAGTTCGGTTTCCTCCTGGGCAAGCTTCCCTTGTGGGAGGCCCCTGGTTTGGCTCCCAGCAGGGGCGTGCTTCTCCTGTGGGAGGCCGCTGGTTCACAGGAGGCGCACCTCCCATGTGGGAGGACCCCTGCTTGGTTCCCACCTTGTGCATCCCTGTGCCTGCCTGTGGAAAGCAACTACGTCAGGTAAACTGATGATGTGAAACTACGGAGACAGCTCTGGGTCCTCTTCCGTCTTTCTATCTCTCTGCCTCTCTGTCTCTGTCTGTGTCAAAAACAATAACACACACACACACACACACACACACACACACACACACATATTTCTGATATTTAACACTAGAACATTTTAACATCTCTTTGTCTTCATATTCACAGCCAAAATCTAAGATGTCATGCTGACCCAAGATAAATTTTCAACCTGTAAAATTAAATGTTCAAGTGTATCATATGACAAAGAAAGAGGGAAAGTATGTCGAAAATAGGAAGAGGGGGAGAGGAGAAAGTAAAGATAAGAGATATTATAAATAAGGTAAAGGGAAAGGAAGAGGTTGAGGGAGGAAAGTAGGTCCTCTTCAACCTCACACTTTCTCCTAACTACCACCATCTATTACACTTTCCTTTCATATCCAAATATCTTATTCATATCTCCAAATGATTCCTGTCTCAATTTTCTTCTTCACTCAACCCTCATCATTCCATTGGACCTATCAGTTTAGATATTAGTTTTCTTCTCAGTTACTATTAAATCAAATGAACTCTTCTTGTTTTATCTTTTTAGTTCTCCAGTAGCAGCGGTCCCCCAACCTTTTCTGCACTATGGATCGGTTTCATGGAAGACAATTTTTCCAAGCAAAGTGGGGGAGGGGGTGTGTGTTCAAGATGACTCAAGGGCATTACATTTATTGTGCATTCGTGCTGTGTAGCACAGTTCCTAAAAGTAACTGGTCCGTGTCCTGGGGGCTGTGGAACCCTACTCCAGAATACATAATACTAATAACCATCCCTTTACCTTGAAATTCTGCCCTTAGCACCTATGAACCACTATATCTTAGATTACCCGTATTTCGACTACTTTTTCTTGTTTCCTTTTCAGGCTCTTCCTGTACAGTGTACTCAATCTTAGGATTCATTGTTTCCCACATGCTCTGGATCTTCTCAATATTCACATTATTCTTACCACTTTCAAAACTCATTATTTAAATTGTCACCTATAAGCCAACAATACCTAAATTAACATCTCTATCACTAACCACTCTATAGACCTTCAGATGTATATTCTCATCTATTATACCAAACAAGTCCATTTAGCAATGATACATCAAACTTACCCCTTACCTTATATAAACCTGCTTTCCTTCATGTTTTTGTTTCACTTAATGAGATCTCAAAGAACTATTTGCCCAAGCCAGAAATGATATCACTAAGTACCACCTTCATTCCAGTCACACTGTGCTACTAACAGTTCCCTGATTATGCCATATTGTTCAATACCTCTGTGACCTCACAATAGTTCTGCTTAAGTAAAAGCCATAGCTATGCAGTCAAAAATTAATTCAAATTTCAAAAATAACAAGTTACTTGTTATGAAACCTTGGGCAACTTACACAAATCCCTCAAAACCACAGCAATGAAAGGTACAACACAATGTTTTATGTTGGAAAATGTGCCCTAGTAATATCATATTGGTACTGGAAAATAAATAAATAAATAAATAAATAAATAAATAAATAAATAAATCCATCCTTATCAAAAGAATTTAATAGTTATATATTGTGAAATGACTTGTCATTGTTTATAGACTTGATATCACTATTGGAACATCCCAAATATCAAAAACAAACAAACAAACAAAAAAATACTAGTGTGTTGCATAATAGGCATTTAATAAACCAATCTATTCTTGAGAATTTATTTAGATATTTCCTGGAAATAATTTAGAAATTGAATATTTGAAATATAAAAAGATAATTCCCCACCACCACCACCACCAAAAGTGAAATTTGACTCTCATAGAAATAAAAAGTGAATACTTGTGAAAGATTTTATTCTCCTCATATAATGAGGGAACAAGGCAAATGTTATAACCAGTTCAAAGTAACAGTCAAAATAGCATTAATTTATGGGGAGTAAAGGAATGTTATTAAATTCCAAGTAGAAGTAAAACATTCTTCCAAAGGGGAGAACGAAGTTACGTAATCAAAAGTCTACTAGACATCACAGAATTATATGTCTACCAGTTACCTACAACATATAAAATGCTATAAAATGTAAAGTGCCTCAAAAACAAGGAAGAAAGTCAGAATCATATAACTCTGAAATTTGTGCCAAATGTGGACAACACACAGTTTTCATTAAAAATAAGTATTTTTTTGAACATGATCAAAAAGAATAGCTCAAATATCTGCTAATCTAAGTGAAATGAAGTAGAAAGAAATGTTATTATATCTACTAAGTATATACTCTGTACCAGGTATAAAATATTCTTGTGTCAATAGCAACTATTTTATAAATGAAGAACCTAAGATTTTAGGTTTAGCAATTATATCCATGATCTCACAGCTAGAAGATAGTCAGACATGATCAGAATCCATGTCTGTTCGACTACAAAGCTTCTCCACTCTACCATGACTAAAAATGCAAGTTAAAATCATGCAGGGTTTTGGGTGTGTGTATATGTGTGTTTCTAATATGTGTGTTTTCAAGACAAGTAAACAAATATAGACCACCTAGTAGTAAAAGTATAAAGTGAACAAAAAAAACCATAAGAATTTAATAAAACTTTCTCAATTAAGTATACATTTAAATGATACCAACAACAAAAGTTACTTTTGTTGTTAAAAGGCCCCCAAAAAAGAAAAATTGGCCTAGCTAGCATATATACAGTAATTTAACAATGTCAATTTAAAAAATAAAAACCAGCAATCCTCAAATAAACTTAGTTATATCCTACTGCCAATGGAAAGCAAAACTAATGAAGTATTAGTCCACTTCTGCCTTTCCAGTTAAGCAAATAGCAAAGGAAATCTAGTTATAGTAGGTGAATGTTAATAAAATGTAATTTACAATTATTTCTTCTTTCCTCTTTCTTTAAACCTTCAATTTAAAGTTTGCCACAATTTCAAAAAATAATAATAATAAAGTTTGTCACAATTTCCATTCTCTTTAAGCAATGAAGATTCCTTTTTTTTTTAATTTTACTATTAAATTCATTGAAGTGACATTGATTCATAAAATTATATACCGTACATAGGTTTCAAGTGTACAATTCTAGAATACATCATTTATGTGTTGCATTGTGTGCTAACATGGAAGTTCTCTTTCCATTACCATGTATTTAGAATACCCCCTCCTCCACCACCCTCCTTCCCCTTTCCCCTCTGGTAACCATAAAACTATTGTCTATGCCTATGAGTTTTTATTTCTTTGTTTGTTTTGTTCCTTTGTTGCTTTTATTTTTATATCCCACATATGAGTGAAGTCATGTGGCTCTTGACTTTTTCTGTTGGACTAATTTCACTTAGCATGATAATCTCAAAATCACAACATGGACGGATCTTCAGATTATCATGCTATAAAGATTATTTTCTATTTTCCCATTCTTATATATGTACTATTCTTTCAATTACAGATTTCCTCTTTTATTTTATTATACTATTCTTGTTTTCTTTCTATATGCCCATTCCAGTCTTGCTATCTTTTTATAATATGTATTAGTGCTTTTGACTTAATTGCTGTATCTTGAAGATAAAATTTTTTCTTTTCCTATTATCAAAATTATAAAATATAAATATTAATTTAAAAGTTTCATAGTAACATATTGAGAGGTATCAGTAGATTACAGCATATTTACCATTTGACAGAGGCTGACTCAACTTTACACAGACTATTGCTGTATATAAATGTTACTATTCACTTTAGTACCTTAGGGATATTTTGCCCACACTTAAGTCTAACGCATCTATACTATTGAAATACAGTGCTGTATTAAATGTTCCCATCAAAGTTATACTCATGTGCGTGTGTGTGTGTATATATATGTGTGTGTGCGTGTGTGTGTGTGTGTGTGTGTATATACATAAAATACATCTATGTGGCTTTTATAAAGTTTATAATTGTAACAGTTTTCAATAGCTGTAGAGCAGCCTACTTTTTATCAATATGATAAAAATACTATTCTTTTAAAGAATACTTAGCATACCAACATAGTCTTAGAACTAGATATCTAACACCATATACCCTCAACCCAAAGCAGGGACTCAAAAGCAAAGTTTGGGTGGGTGTACTACATATTATAAAATCCTGAAATCTGCTGGATTTCATTGTATCCTTTTCCAACAACTTAAAAGTGGCTATTAGACATCTAATAGCTCATAGCAGCTATTATACAACTAAACTCCTAAATTATCTCCAAGAAATTTTATATGCCCAAATCCAAAAGAAGTACAGTGTTCCCTCGCCACTTCGCGCTTCATGGTTTGCGGCTTCAGTGCTTCGAGGGTTTTTCCAAAATATTCATCAAAAAATAAAAATGAAAAAATACCACCATGTCGGCAGCCACATGGCGGAAAGGAGCGTTGTTTCATGTGGATGCGCGAGAGAGAAGGATCCCTGCGTGTCAAACACAGAGATGAGTGGACTCAGAGTCCCTCCCACGGGCTCTCATAAAGGCGCGTGATTGGTTTCCGGGGCGACATCGACCCATGAGAAAATTCCTAGGGGCAAATCCTACTTCGCGGTTTTTCAGCTTTCGCGGAAGGTTCTGATCCCCATTAACTGCGAAAAACAAGGGATCACTGTATATCATTTTCATAAAATTCTATTCCCATTATATTCATTAAAAGTATCCATGTGGCTGAAATAAATTGAAAAAGGTATGTAACTTGTAGTTCTCAAAGTAAACATTAGAAAGGGGAATATGCCTTCATCTAAGGAATGTTTGTCAAAAAGGAGTGCAATAAAATGCCAAAGCTATACTTCTTAGAAGCATAAAAGACTAAACAAAAAAAAAATAATAACATGTTTAATTACTAATATCAATGCTGAAAAGGCTTTACAAAAAAAAAAAATACTCATGAGTACATATAAACTATCACAAAATTTTCCCTAAAAAAAAAATCTATCTGAGGTTTAAAATATTCAGTATTTTACTCACAAAAAAGCGATAGTTACCGTAACTACAATGATTCAGTATCTACAATGAACAAAGAATAAAGCAAAAGTGACTTACATTGCCTTAATGAAAGCTTATTTTATTGTCTATAAAGTTATAATTTAGAAAAAAATCTTTGAGGTCCAAGGTGCACCAATACCTCATACCGTATATATATTTACTTCTCTCAGTGTAACCTTTAAGGGAATTCAAGCCACTCAAAGGAAAACATACAATTGCAAGGAAATATTGAACTTTAATAACTTGAAGCCATATGCTGCTACTTCATTTAGAACTCAGCACCCCCGGACAGTCATTGGGCTTCAATTTCCTTCGTTAGAAAATGAACAAAACTACACTATCTTACTAAAAAACAAAAAACAAACAAACAAACAAAAATTATAATTATCAAATAAAATAATGACTTGGGAACTGTTTTTAAAACAAGTTATCATCTATGGAATTTACTGTCCCAGGTCTTATGTGGAGGTCTTTAATTTATTTTGAGTTATTTTGGTGTGTGGTGACAGATTGCAGTCCAGATTCAATCTTTTGCATGTGGGTTTCCAATTTTCCCCACACCATTTATGGAAGAGGCTTTCTTTTGTATGTTTTTGGCTCCTTTGTCAATAATTATCTGTCCATATATATACGGGTTTATTTCTGGGCTTTCAATTCTATTCCATTGGTCTGTGTCTGTTTTTCTGCCAATACCATTCTGTTTTGATTATTGTCACTTTGTAGTATAAATTGAAGTCAGGGAGTTAGATGCCTCTAGCCTTATTCATTTTTCATAGGATTGCGGGGTCTTTTGTGATTCCATATAAATCTGATGTTTTTGTTTTTGTTTTGTAATCTACTTATTAAAAGAATGTCTTTGCTAAATGTATGGACCTTAGCTAGGCCCAGGGAGAAATCTATAAATCTGACCTCAAAGGCATGGGAAGTAAAAGCAAAAATAAATGAATGGAACTATATCAAACTGAAAGGCTCGGCACAGCAAAAGAAACCACCAATAATATAAAGAGGCAACCCACCAAATGGGAGAAGATATTTCCCAACAACAAATCTACTACGGGGCTAATATCCAAAATATATAAAGAACTCATACAACTCAACAACACAAAAGCAAACAATCCAATTTAAAAATGGGCAGACAACCTGAACAGAAACTTCTCCCAAGAAGACAAAGAAATGGCCAATAGATGGATATATGAAAAGATGCTCAACTTCACTAGCTATTAAGAAAATGTAAATCAAAAGCACAATTAGATATCATTTCACATCTATTAGAATGGCTATTATCAATAAGACAAATAGTAAGTGTCTGAAAGTCTGTGGAGAAAAAGGAACCCTCATAATTTGCTGGTAGCAATGAAAACTGGTACTTCCTCTATGAAAAAGTTTGGAGGCTCCTCAAAAAATTAAGAATAGAGTTACCATAGATACCCACTTCTGGGTATCTACACAAAATATCCGAAAAATTTTGTCCACAAAGATATATGTATACGCATGTTCATTGCAAGATTGTTCACAGTGGCCTAGACATGGAAACAAACAAAGTGTCCTTTAATAGATGACTGGATAAAAAAGATGTTGTACATATATAAAAGGGAACATTACTCAGCAATAAGAAAAGATGAAATACTGGCATTTGCAGCAATATGGATGGGTCTTGAGATCATCAAGTTAAGCAAAATAAATCAGACAGAAAATATCAAAATATATGACTTCACTAATTTGTGGAATGTAAAACTAAAAGCAACAAAGAAACAAGACAAACAAAGAAACAAAAACTCGTGGACACAGACAATAGTTTAGTGATTACCAGATGGTATGGGGGTGAGAAGGGAGAGGGTATCAAATAGATGATGACAAAAGATCTGACTCTGGGTAGTGAGCACACAATGCAACACAAAGATGATGTATTGCAGAACTGTGCACCTGAAACCTATATAATTTTACTAACCAATGTCACCCAGTAAATTTAATAAAAAAGACAGCTATTAGAAGATTCATCACATAAGTGATCAAAACAAATAGCTATGCAAAGTCTCCTAAATTAAACTGTTCTGAAACCAGAAAGATTAAAATATAAAATATTAATGTATCGTTAATATAGTTTAAAAATATACAAGTAATCAGAAAGAAAATTAGTTGATAAACCACCCCAGAAACTTAAAGAAAAGACAAATAGACAAATATTGGCAGAGTTCATCTAAGTATTATATCATCCAAGGAAAAAAGGACATTTAAGCCAACATTTTAAATTACTTCAGTCCTTTTGGTAAATCCATTTCTATAATGTGAAAGAAACATGCTATCTCACCATAATGTCATTAAAAATCAATGTATTTAACTCTCTTTATTCTATTAATATTTCCATGTTCCCACATACATTTTGATCATTTGTTCTGTCTATGGGTATAGAATGGACTCCGAGTATTCCATTCTCTGGCAAAGATATTTCTGACTGTAAGTTAATAAACTGACGTTCGGTTTTTATATTTAAGTTTCATAAAATTAGTTTGTCCCTGAGAGATTAATCTATTTACAATATATTGACAAAATTAGATTACTGAGTCTGCAAAGACTATTTCCAAGCTTGAACACAGCAAATTTAACAAGAAAATCACTTCCCATCTCTAAACCTCATTAGAGAAAGTATACCAAACTTCTCACCTGGTTACAAAACTTCAGTGCCTATAATCAAAATGGCATATAGATGAAATTTTATATTTTATGGTTAATGAGATCTAAAATATTCAAATATCTTGCCTACATTACCCTGCTAAACATTTACAGATTAAGACTACGATGGAAACTCTCCTGATTCTTAATAGCAGTTCTTTCCATCCACTGTCCATAATATAGTACCACTTGGGAGAATATTCCATAGAACTTTTAAAATTTATGAAAATAGACTTAAATTTCAGAGATTTAAAATCTTGCTTCTTTTGATGCTATTTATAGGAGGAGATAGTTAATATTAATATTATACCATTACACAGGCCGTAGTGCAAGGACCAAGCCAAAAAGAAAAGAAAAAAAAAAAAGAACATTATTTTAGAGTGAAGAACCTACTTTTATTTAAGCCTCATTGCTTACTATGAATAAAATTGTGCTACTTTCATCCCAGCATACACAGTTCACAAAAACTTAGCGAAGGCTGGCCATGCTTATGGAGATGTAGAAGGACAGGCTAACAATCTCTATTTCTATAAACAGATATTAAATACAGAAACACATAATCCAAAGGGTGAAAGCAGGGAGTGTCAGAACTTCCAGAAAACCTATTCATTTATTTTCATTTTTTACTTCTCTAGCTTTGAGGTTAAATTCATAAAATCTACTCTAAACCCAAGGTCCATTGATTTAGTGCCTAGGCTTATTTCTATACAATTTATTATTTCAGGTCTTATATTTTGGTCTTTGATATATTTTGAGTTAATTTTGGTACATAGTGACAGACAGTATAGTCTAGTTTCATTCTTTTTGTATGTGGTTTTCCAATTTTCCCAGTGCCGTTTAAATGAATGGGACTATATCAAACTAAAAGGCTTCTACATAGCAAAAGAAACCATTAACAAAACAAAGAGGCAAAAAACTGAATAGGAGAAGATACTTGCAACAAAACCTCTGATAAGGGCCTAGTACGCAAAACATATAAGGAACTCATACAACTCAACAACATAAAGACAATCATTAAAAAATAGGCAGACCTAAATAGACACTTCTCCAAAGATGACATACAAACAGCCAATAGATTTACAAGAAAAAACGCTCAACTTCATTAGCTATTAGGGAAATGAAAATCAAAACCACAACGAGATACTACTTCACACCTGTTAAAATGGCTTTAATCAACAAGAAAAGGAATTACAGGTGTTAGAGAGGACGTAGAGAAAATGAAACCCTCATCCACTGCTGGTGGGAATATAAACTAGTATAGCCACTATGGAAAATAGTATGGAGGTTCCTCAGAAACTTAAAAATAGTTACGATATGACCCAGCAATCTCTCTTCTGGGTATTTACTCAAAATATATGAAAACATTTATCAATAAAGATACATGCACCCCTCTGTTTATTACAGTATTATTCACAGAGACCAAGACATGAAAACAACCAAAATGCCCTTTCATAGATGATTGGAGGAAGATGTAATACATATACAATGAAATACTACTCAGCCATAAGAAAGATGAAATACTGCCATTTGTGACAACATAAACGGATCTGGAGATTATCATGCTAAGCTAAATAAGTCAGACAGATAAAGTTGAGAACCATATGACTTCACACCAGTGTGGGATATAAAACTGAAAAAAAACAAACAAATGAACAAGACAAACAATCAAAGAAACAAAACCTCAAAGACAGAGACAACAGTTTAGTGGTTACCAAAGAATAAGAGGGTGGTAGAAGAGGGTAAAGAGAGTAAAATATATGGTGATGGATATAAATGATGTATTCTAGAATTGTACACTTGAAACCTATATAATTTTACTAACCAATGTCACCCCAGTAAACTTAAGAAAAACAAACTTTTTTTTAAATTTATTTTTATTGGTTTTTGACAGAGAGACAGACAGAGAGAGACAGAGAGAAGGGAGAGGGCCCAGAGTAGTCTCCATAGTTGACAGCGTTAGTTTTCCATATAGTTTCACTCCACAGGTGGGCACGGGGCTGCGCAGGGCAGGAACTGGGCTGGAAGCCTCCCACATAGGCCCTGGCAAGAACTGAGCTGGGGGCACACCCCAGTTCAGCATATGGGTCCTCCTGGGTCGGGGCCGGGATTCGATCCTCAGGCTCCGAGGCTGCAAAGCAAGTGCTTAACTCGCTGAGCCAGCTTCCCCAAGAAAATTTTTTTACATAAAGTTTAATGAAGAAAAAAAGCTCTTCTGAAAATTAAAAAAAAAAAAAAAAGACCTAAAACTGAATTTCAATCAGGCATCCTCAAAAGTTATCTGTGTATACAAAATTTTTATCAAGAAAACAAAGTTTATTGGTACTGGAACAAATATATACCTAAAAAATATCTAAAGCATCTTCAAATTTGGAGTAATACCTATCTCAGAAATAAATTTTCTGCATCCAAAATAATTTTTTTTTAAGTATGGGAAACTTGTTAGCCTATTTAAGATTATGAGCAGAGATTGCATAACGATTAGAGGCATCAATTACCATGGTAGCTGTATTGAGAATAGATAGCAATGGGCAAGAGTAGAAGACACATGATCTGTGTAGTATATTTTTTCAGTAATCCAGTCCAGAAATGATGGTGACTTAAACCCGAATGGTAAGAATGGAGAGAATAAGAAGTGTCAAAATTCTGTATATACATTTTGAAAGAACAAATAACAAGATTCCCTGATAGACTGGATGTAGGGTATAAAAGAAAAAAGAAGAGTCCAGGATGACTCCAATGTTTTGACTAAGTGAATGAAAGGATGGACTATCCAACAACTAAGATGGGGTAGGATGCTGATGGAAAAGGTTAGGAGAAGAAAAGGAGGAGTCCAGATCTGGACTTAGCAATGCCCACAAAAGGGTCTTTTATTTCCAACTAGACACTTGGACTCTTTAAAATAAACCAAGACCACAAGGGTCATCATATTTACTTACAGGGTATGAGACAGAAACACAGCATACGAGCAATATCAAAAATTTCTTTTTCATAAGAAAAGTTCTTGGGGTGACTCTGGTTGGTAAAAATTACATAGATTCCAGGTGTACAATTCTACATTACACTTTCTATTTATTGCATTAAGTGCTCACCACCCAGAGTCAGTTCTCTTTCCATCACAAAATATTTGATGTCCCTTCCCAATTCCCCACCCTCTCCCCCATTATACCAACAAATTTAACAATTAAAAAAAAGTTATACTAACAAATTTACCTAAATCACTACAGTAATCTCAATAAATCAATTTACAATATTTAAAAAAAAAAATCCTTGCAGCAATAAAGGGGCTAGTCTCTTCAATCACCACAAGCCACAATTAATGTGCCAACAGATAAGATCTTCACAGGTGAGTGTGAGGCCCACCTTGGCATAGGTGCCCACCATATGTTCCAACAAGAGTCAATGTCTCTTGAAACTACCTCATAGGCAAAGCTACCAGGGCCTTAAAACAGATATGTTCAGTTACAAGAATTAACACACTCAGAAGAGTCCAAAACTGTGGTTTCCAAACAGGTACAGTAGACTCTCAGTTAACTAGCACCCATGGGTATTATTGGTACATGTCAGATAAATGTAGTTTCTGGTTGCTTGAGAGTTACTATTAAAAATAGGCCTCCTACATGGAAACAACCAAAATGCCCTTCGATAGATGACTGGATAAAGAAAATGTGGTACATTTACACAATGGAATACTACTCAGCGATAAGAAAAGATGAAAGACAGTAATTTGTGACAACATGGATGGACCTTGAGACCATCTTATTAAGTGAAATAAGTCAGACTGAAAGAATCAGGAAGCATATGACCTCACTTATAGGTGGAATATAAAACTGAAAGTAACATAGACACAGAGACCTATGGACACACCCAATAGCTGGGTAATTGCCTGAGGGAAGGGGAGGAGGGAGGAGGAAGAGTGGGAGGGAAGGTGGGAGAGGGCACCAGCATTATGGACACACTCAATGGTTTGGTGGTTAGCAGGA
>PVKE010022302.1:0-25701 GCA_004027555.1 Craseonycteris thonglongyai | reverse complement strand
CTTCCACAGGTTAGGGAAATTTTCATCCACTATTTGTTTTAGTAGACTCTGAGAAGATTTCATCTCGCTTCCTTCTGCTACCCCTATTATTCTAATATTGTTCTTTCTGATGAAGTCAGAAAGTTCTTGTAGGGCTCTTTCATTTCTCTTGATTTTCCTTTCCCTTTCTTCTTCCGTCTGTGACATTTCCATGTTTGTATCTTCAATTTCACTCAACCTTTCCTCTAGCTGGTCAGCCCTGTTTCCGATGCTGGTCAGTTCTTTTTTCAGCTCTCCCATGATGCCTTTCATTTCAAGGAGTTCCTTTTGGTTCTGCTCTAGCGTCTCAATTTTGTTGGTCAAGTACTCATTTTGCTCAGAAAATTTCTTGTTGAGGTCATTTAACTGTGTCTGGGTACTTTGCCAGCATTGAGTGAGCTCTCTGAGTGTCTTGATTAATGCAGCCCTGAATTCTGTTTCACTTAGATTTGATTCCAAGTGCGCAAGGTCCTTTACTAAAGACTGCCCCTGATCTTCTGGAGGGGCTTTGGATTCTGAGGTGTGCATTTTGTTCGATGTGGTTCTTTTTGCTTTACGCATGAGTCTGTTTTCCCTCTGGGGGTTTGACTATCAGATGGGCTTCTCTTTATTTTTTCTTTTGCGTTCAGTTGTGGGAGAAGGAGATTTTGGGAGAGAGTTGGGGGAAGCAGACAGCTTCTGTGTCCTGGGGCACTTCAGGTTGCTGTCTTAGCTGTTAGATAGCCGGGTAGTAAAGGTGTAGCCAGGGGTGGGGGCATGTGAGTAGGAGCTAGTGCGGGCCTGAGACACAATAGCAGATTCCTCTTTCAGCAGGGGGGCTGGTGGTTCAGTGTGGGCAGGGCACAGGAGCTCTGGTCTTTCCTCCTCCTGGCTGCCCCTCCTTCAATTGTATCTGTAAGGCACGCCCGCAGGGCAGCACTTGGATGGGCTGGGGCTTGGCAGAAGCCCCGGTTGGCTGCGCAGTCCTGCGCACAGGCAATGACACCGCGGAGACCCGGCCGGCAGCCCAGTTACATGCGTGGTCCGCAACGCCCCAGAGGCCCTGTTGGCGGGATGCCAAAAGCCGGTCCTGCGCGCAGGCAGCGGCGCTGCGGCAGCCTGGCAAGCCGGGAGCCAAAAGCCCTGTAGCACGCGGCGATCAGGCAGCAGCGCCACGGTGGCCTGGTGGGCAGGGCACCGAAAGCCCGGGTGCACGCATGCAGCGATGCACAGTGGTCCAGTGGGCGGGGCGCCGAAAGCCCAGCCGTGCACTTGCGCGCAGGCAGCTGCGCCGCAGCGGCCTGGTGAGTGGGGCACCAAAAGCCCAATTGCGCGCTGGCAAGCAAGCAGCGATGTCGCAGTGGCCCGGTGGGCAGGGCGCTGGAAGCCCAGTTGCACGCTGGCAGCGGCGCTGCGTTGGCCTGGTGGGCGGGTTCTGAAAGCCCGGGCATGCGCATGCAGCGGTGCTGCAGTGGCCCAGTGGGCGGGGCGCCGAAAGCCCTGTGCGCACAGGCCGTAACTCGAGCGGCAGCCACTCTATGCTCCCGGCTCTGTTGAGACCGCTGGATTCACTCCAAGCACGTCCAATGCAGCTATGCCCACTCAAGCCCCAGCCCTCACTCCAAGAGCCCTGTCCTCAGAAGGCACTCCCTCACAGGCAATCTCCTCCATAAATCAGGGGTGCTGAGCTGTTGTGGGCTGGTGCCCTGCTCTCACCCCGCCCGCCGGGAAGTGCAGCCGCCCTGCTCCACAGTCCCTGTTCCACTTTAGGCTCTGTGATCTGATTAGGGCACTGTGTGCTGTCCCTTGAGTTCGGATGTTAAATTGTGCACAGTCTTGTGAGGCTTCCAGGCTCCCTAGGTCTCGGCTTCTAGCCCGCCCTCGATCCAGCTCCACTGTGACCATAGCCCCCCAATTCCCCTTTGTTTTTGCCAGCCCTGGGCCGCGCTCCGAGTCTCTGTCCACGAACTGCTGCTTCCCTTTTCCTCTCCCGCTCTCCCCTTTTTTCTCTAATCTTTGTGTGTTGTTCTGCGTTGTGTGGTTCTCTTAGTTGAGGTTTCTTCTCAGGGTTTCTCCTGTGGATTCCCCTCTGTTCACAAGGCCCCTCCCAGGCAGTTATCAGCGTTCTCCTCTCATGCCGCCATCTTGGATCTCCCCCCACGATCCCCCCCTCCCTCGTTCTTGACCTTGCACACACAGATGCTTACATTTGTCACCCAGTGCTCATCAAAATGGAAGAGTATTCAGACCAAAGAACGGTGAACGTGACCTTCCTGCTGAGGCCTGAGTGCTGCATTTTTCTGGCTGGGAAGGGGATCCCTTATGGCGGTGTCCCATGGATGGCCTTGTGTTCTCAGGGTCCTCATGATTCTCTTCAAGAAGTCCTCGCCTTCTTTTTTAAAATTTCAAAAAAATGGGAAGAACTTTTCTCACTGTTGAGAATTCAATAACAGAGTGCTGTTTGCACCGAATGTCGGAACACTCTTCCATTTCGCTGTGCACTGGATGAAAAATGTACACACCTGTGTGTGCTAAGTCAAGAATGAGGGAGGGGAGCGACCATGTGTCTACAAAGAACCACTTATATCCAAATATGTCTCATGTATCAAAAATATTACAGGGGAGGCAAAATGTATTGGCCTGCCCTCATAGTCTCAGATCTGAGTCGCAGGAATAAAACTAGAACAAGAAGTAAATATTTCTTATCAAAAGGATTAGAAGGATCTAATAGCAGGGAGTTGAATGAATATATACAAGGGCTTTCTGTAAAAAAATCCAGCCATTGTCAATATAACAAAAACAGTTACATGGGTGGAAAATTTACATTCCAAGCAGCCTCGTATAATGTATTATATTTATATTTTTAAACAAAAATTTTCTTTCTTCTTGTTATGGCCAAACAATATTTTCAGATAAACAGTGTCTCCTTTGAAGTAGCCATATGGCTAGGGACACAATTATTCTAATGATTTAAATTCATCATTTGAAATTATCTTTATTGGAGGCCATATTATTTCGCCTGTAGTCCATGGCATTGATTCAACATTTAGTTAGTCTCTGTTTCTTCTTAGTTATCATTGTGGTCAGTGAGATGTAGTGGTAAACATAACACAACACCCTTGCCTTCTCAGAAATTATTATACACAGGACACCGGGATAGCTCAACAGGTTGAGCGCTTGCCTTGCAACTGCAAGGTCTGGGGATCGAATCTCAGCCCCGGCCCATGCAAACCCATATACTGAACTGTGGCACGACTGGTAACCACTGGGATGGTGGCAATGGTTTCTGCTTCCCATGCAGGAGTCCCCCAGTTCAGTTCCTGTACCATGTGGCCCCATATCCACCTGGATTGAAACCATGTCACAACTAATGCTGTCAAATATGGAGACTGCTCTGGGCCCTCCCCCTTCTCTTTCTCTCTATCTCTCTCTCTCTCTCTCTCTCTCTCTCCTCTCTTCTCTCAACCAATAAAAAATAAATCTTAAAAAATAGTGATTAGACATATACAAATAATATTTTTGAAGTTGCTAAGTACTGACCAGAAGAAGGGAATAAATTAGGGAGCTGGAAGTATTTGAGAGGGAGAGTTCAGGGTGTGTCTCTGAAGAGGTGAACTGTGACAAAAAGGAGCAAGCTACCTAAAGCCTGGGAAGAATGCCATAGGACTCGGAGAAGAAGCAGAGCTGCTTCATGACACATGCATGAACCGGAAGCTACTGGAGGATTTTCAGACGAGACTGGGCGTGTTCAGGGTGGTATGGCCGCAGACATACTGGAGGATTTTCAGAAGGGAATGATTTAATTTGGTAAATCTTTGAGCGTGGGCTTGAGATAAGTGCGTGAACGTGGTAAGTGATTTCACTGAGTCATAAAAGTTTATGGTATGAACCGAGTTGTGGCATTTGAGGTGTCATTCCTAAAATATGATTTCTGAGACTGTGTTAGGAACAAGGGACTTTAGAAGGTGCCCCACGTTGGCCTCACCCTAAGTCCTTACAAAGAGTAAGTGTCTTGTTTATCACGGGTAAGTAGACAGTTAAGTTTGTAGAGAATGTAGTGTATATAAGAACTGAACAACTGAATTCTATGGTAACTTGCATGGTTTTCTTTTTGGGAGGGCGAAATAAGCTATTTGATTTATTTTAAAATTCTTCATGGCAACTGTGATCCTCTACTTGATTAGACAGCATGTCCAAATGATCACATATTCAAATTTAGGTGAGGCGAATGTAACGTGGTGCCCTTGAGCTTGAAACACATAAGTGGATTCTGGTTCATACAGGAAACTTAAACAGCGAAGCAAAGCAGCAGACATATGGAAACATGGCCACCCTACACATTTTTTCCATTTCATGGACGTTACCACTCCAACTTTGGGGATCTTCCCGTAAATCCATCCGTGATTCATCCCCGGTTCAGATGACTTAATCTAACCAAGAGAAGGGAACATGAGGAATCAACAATGCCACAATCTCCAGTTAGCATGCCAGGAGGCCATAAAAAAGCGAATCTTGTGGCTTGGCACTTTTCACCCTTTCTTTTTCCTTAAATAAATCAGTGCTTACAGTCGGTCCGCTAAGTGGTATTTCTTTTATCCCTGAAGGGTATTTCTGGCTCAGTTTGCTTTGATTGCTCATAGGAGACAGTATAAGAGCCTAGCTGAGTTTCCTTGTATAGACCCAAAACAAGCCCTATTCCTACTCTTTCTTTTTTTCTTTTAAAGGCTAATGTGTGGATTAGTCCAATCTTATCCATATAAATTGTCTCCTTGGAATTCTCACAGGGTTATCAAAACAAGGCAGGCATTAAATGACTTTCATTTTACAAAAGCAGAAGTGGAGAATCTTCGTAAGAGCTAAAGTGGCATCATTATCAAGGGCAGCTATGGGACTCAAGGCATAGTCCTGGCCTCCCAAAGTGTAGAACACTCTTTCTGCTCGACCACACATCTCCGCAGAAAACACCCAATACTTACGAGGTACGCGCTTCCCCTGCCCCCACTGAGTATCAGACATGGTTACAGCTTCAGTCTTCATTGTTCTCTTGTTGTAACTGTGTTATCTCTGATGGTAATTTGTGTGGTTAACGGAGAAGTCTAGACCAGGGGAGTTTACTGGTTGGCAGAGAGAATCGTCTTTCTTTCTCATGTTTGAAACTGATGCAAGGAGATGAAATGTACCCCATTTCTTAGCTCAGCACTGACAGGCTATACTGAGACTGACATTTGCACATGAATGGAAGCAAGATAATAACGAAGATAGTGTCTTAAGGGTCCTACACACACATATGCACATGGCAACCCATCTCTGCATTTTCTCACTTTAGCCCTCTTCTGCATGGTATACAATCTGGAAGGGGGTTGGTTTAGTTGCTTGGAGGGAGGTAGGAGTGAGGGTGGGAGCAAATGATAGGAACAAAGTTTTGCAGTTATTTGCATATTTGTTAAGTGGGTGGAGGAATCTAGCAAAGAAACTAAGCCAGTTGTTATAAAACCTAGGACCTTTGCAGAAGAGAGAGAAATAAAGAAGACTCTCAGGACGTGGGACGCGGCCTTAGCCAGGTGATTTCTCTTGGCTCCTGCCTCAAGTACTGAGCTTCCTAAAGCTTCTTTACACACAAGAGAAGATCTCTATTGCTCTTCCATGAGTTTTGGAGTACCATTTGTGCTTGGTTTGTAGGGCTGCCAGGTTTCACCAATAAAAAGACAGGAAGCTCAGGTAAGAGTGTTATTTCACTTAAGTAATGAATACATTTGTGTGTAAGTCTCAAGGATCGCATGGCAGGATCCTTTATTATAAATTGGTATCTGCAATTCGAATTTAACCAGGAGTCCTGGATTTCATTTAGCAACCTTGTTCATTTGGCTAATGGATAAAAATAAAAAAATTTTATGGATAAAAAGCAAAAATGTGTGTTTATTTTAATGGTTTTCATGCAATTTGAAGGAGCATTTCCCTGGGGGCTTTTGGGCAGTCACTTTGGTTCCCAAACTTGGCCGCCCATGAGAATCAGCCAAGTCAACTGGGTTCTGGGGCCCTGGCTCTGGGTTCTAGCTGGTACGTGGGCTTCCACAAAGCTTTCCAGTGACACTACATGCAAGAGTGAGCAGCTGACGACTGACTGATGTCCAGTGGCTCTTTCTCATCCTGCTCTACACAAAACAATGATCAAAGGACATTCTAAAAGCACCCACACCCAAATCCCATCCCAGAGCACTTGAATCAGTGTGTGGCAGCCGGGATCCTACATTACAGTTAAGGGAATATTCCCAGTAAATTATAATATTCTTTAAAAAAAAAAGATTTATGTTATTGTTTGAGAGAAGGTGAGAGAGAGAGAGAGAGACAGAGAGAGAGACAGAGAGAGGAGAGAGAGAGAAGGGGGAGGGTCCAGAGCAGGCTCCGTAGCTGTACGTCATTAGTTGTGACGTGGTTTCCTTCCACACAGGTAGGTATGGAGCCATGCAGTGGGGGACTCCTGCATGGGAGGCAAGAACCTTCACCAGCAAACCATCCTAGTGGTTACCAGTTGCACCACTAACAGTTCAGCATATGGGTTTGCACAGCCCAAGGCCGGGATTCGATCCCTGAACCTCATGGTTGCAAGTCAAGCATTCAGCCTGCTGAGCTATCCCAGCATCCCCAAGAGACTTTCTAAAAGCACCCATGCCCACCCAAATCCCACCCCAGAGCACTTAAATTAGTGTGGGGGTCAGGACCCCCTACATTGCACTTAAGGCAAAGCTCCTAGTAAATAGTAATATTCCTTCAAAGTTAGGAATCCCCAAATTCTAGACCAAAATATGGCATCCTAGGGAAGGGCCAGCTACAGGAAACTTCAAAAAGTTTATCTTTAATTTTTTTTCAATTATGAAATTAACATTTTCCACAATGAACTCAAGCAATCAAGAAGCATCTAAACTAAAGATGGACGCCCCCAATTCTACTTTCCAGAGGTAACCACCGTGATGACCTTGACCTGCTTTTCCTATGCCAAGCACGCAGGGAAGAGGGGAGAGTCAATGAGAGACAAGTGACATGCGTCAGTTATCATTTGATGACATTGCCACCCTTCACTTTCAATGGACCAGAACATGACCACGCTGCCATGTCAACTCCAGGCTCCACTCTCAGGGAAATCAGAATTATTAGTCTGGTGTGTCCAACCTTATGGCTTCCCTGGGCTGCATTGGAAGAAGAATTGTCTTGGGCCACACATAACAAACACAAACAATAGCTGATGAGCTAAACAAACAAACCAAAAGGTCGCCAAAAAATCTCATCTGGTTTTGAGAAAGTTGATGGATTTATGTTGGGCCACATTCAAAGCCGTCCTGAGCTGTGTGCAGCCTGTGGGCTGCAGGTTGGACAAGTTTGCTTCATATATTAATAAAAGAAACGAAGGTCAGAAGAGGCTTGAAGGGACAAAACAACCCCTACCACCCATTCCCATGGGATGACAGGAGCTTTGGAGAACACACCTGACCCTCCTCCATCCCCTCACTTACTGGCCTTGGGGAACCAGGGTGACTACCAGCTACTGAGCTTGAAAGAAGAAACTGCGCATAAGTATTGCAGTTCAGTCCTTTCTTTTGTGTCTCTTGGGAGAGGCAGCCTGTCTGCACATGAAGTAAGTGTTCAGGGGCCAGCCTCCACCAGGGAGAAGCCTGGCTGGCTTCCTGGCTCTGCCCAAGCCAAGGAGGGTACCTCAGACTCTGGACCATCCTGTAGACCTACTGTTCGTGGAGGACACTGCGTATCCTCCCAACAGCCTTATGAGGACAGAAACCACTCATTTCCCTCCTTTGTCCATCTTGCCATGGGCTTCATTCGCAAAGCCATCTACCAAAACACTAGCAGTTAAATTTAGTTTTACTTTGGGGATGCCGGGATAGCTCAGCGGGTGAGCACTTGCCTTACAACTGTGAGATCTGGGGACCAATTCCCAGCCCCAACCCGTGCAAACCCATATGCTGAACTGCATCACAACTGGTAACCACCGGGATGGCGGTTAAGGTTCCCGCCTCCCATGGGGGGAACCCCCAGCTTGGTTCCCACCCTGCACAGCCCCACATCCACCCGTGTGGGATGAAACTATGTCACAACTGATGACGTACAACTGTGGAGACTGCTCTGGGCTCTCCCCCCTTCTCTCTCCCCACTCCTTCACATTCTCTCAAATAATAAATCTTTTAAAAATTAGTTTCACTTTGAAAGTTACAGAGCTCTGTGTGAAGAAAACAGCCCAAGTTCTCCCTGATTCCCACATCCAGGCAGGTCCCATCGCTGCATCGCAAACCAGCGGCATGAATGCGTCCTACACAGAAATGCACAGAGCCGTGCAGAATGGGAGAGATGTGCAAACATGGGAAACAGAGGAAAATAGAAATGTCCTAACTAGTAGAAAAAAAACTGGCAAAGCAAACCCAACGGAATCAAATAGACCCTTTGCATAGCCAGGAATAATCGTCATAGAGGACTCTCGTCCCATCTGCCAGATCCCTGAATAAAGTATTCCCATTTCCCCAGCCATGTCATCTGTTTCTGTCATCTGTTGGTCCAACAGGCAGACTAAGTCATATCTACTCAGGAGCTGTATTCAGTTGTCCATGAGCTGTATTTTCCTTTCCTGACTCAGGGTACCAGAGTGATTGTCTTTGCCCAACTGAGATGCCTTTTGCATCAACAATTATATTTTCTGCAAAGCAGGAATAACCCCCAAACAATAAAAGTTTTACCAAAGGAAAAAAAAAACAAACCCAAATAAATTGAACTCAGACATGAGTGGTGACTACAGAAAATACCATTGTATCAACGAATGAATAAGCAAAATAAAATCCTATGTGATCCATGAGGCAATAAATCTTTCTGTTGTTTTGCCACCTAGTAGTTCATCTTTTTTTTTAATAGTTAGACGTCTTTGAAATTGGTCTGCTTTACTGACTTTATAAGCACATTCCTAACAAAGATTGAAAGCATTAAAAAAGTTGAGACTAGGCTTTTAGTTTTCTTAATTGTTTAAAATTTCAATGTCATGAAAGATGTTGCATTAAAATGTGTTTTTTCATTTTAGTTATTTATTTTTTTGAAAGAAAGTGAGAGAGGTGAGAGAGAAGGGGAAGGCCCAGAGCAGTCTTAATAGTTATACATCAGTAGTTGTGACATGGTTTCATTCCACACAGGTGGATGTGGGGCCACACAGGGTGGGAACCGAACCAGGGGCCTCCCATATAGGAGGCAAGAACTTTCGCTGCTGAGCCATCCTGGCAGTCACCCGTTGTGCTGCAGTTCAGCATATAGGTTTGCACAGGCAGGGGCTGGGATTAGATCTCCAGATCTCGGGATTGCGAGGCAAGTGCTTAACCACTGAGCTATCCCGGCCTCCCCAACTTTTAGTTTTTTTATTGCTTAAAATTTCAATCTCTTGGGGGAAGCTGAGATTGCTCAGTGGGTTAAGTGTTCGCTTTGCAGCCCTGGAAACTGAAGATCAAATCCCTGGCTTGGCCCCGGCAGACCCATATGCTGAGCTGGGGTGTGCCCCGAGTTTGGTTCTTGCCAGGGCCAATGCGGGAGGCTCCCGGCCCAGTTCCTGCCCTGTGCAGCCCTGTGCCCACCTGTGGAGTGAAACTATATGGAAAACTAATGCCAACTATGGAGACTGCTCTGGGCCTTCCCCCTTCTCTCTGTCTCTCTTTCTGTCTCTGTCGAAAACAATAAAAATAAATGTTTAAAAAAATAATAAAATTTCAATGTCATGAAAAATGTTGCATTGAAACATTTTACATCGCTGCTCAATTTTGGGTGTGGTGGAAGGAGACTGGATTTTAAAAAAGATCTGTACTTTTACTTCTGGGTCTCCTACTAATTCATGGTGTAACATTGGATACAGGACACTGGGTCTCTCTTAATTTCATTTGCATATTAGAATGTACAGCAGATAGTCTTTCACGCCCCATCCAACTCTAAAATCCTTTGACTCTATTCATTAAAGCATAAAGATTAGTACCAATATATTCTTGGCTGAAAAAAAAAAAAAATGAACGTAGTTTATTAAAGAAGAAAAATCCATGAGCTGCTACTGCCCCCTATAGTAGAATGGTGGTAGTGGCGGCGGGGGCGTGGGGGGGACGGGGACGGGGGCGGGGGTTGCAAAACAGTTTCCTTTTTGGCTTAATATTTCCACCTATAAGTCTCTCTGCTTGCCTTTTACAATAAGCTGCAGGGGGAGCCAGGCAGCACCTTCAGCACTTAGCACTCCTTCAGCTGAGCACACAAAGTTGTTTGTTCACAAGTTCTACCTCCCACAAAATACTGGAACATGAACCCAACTCAGCCAAGTTTCTTGCGGCTGCGTCCTAAGGATGGCCTGTCCTCCAGTGTCCAACAATCCGTGTCCAGCCCAGGCCTCGTCTTCACGGCCTTCACAGTGCGTGCTCGTATTTGAGTAAGGCCTGCAGGACACTTTTTATTTTCCTTCCAGTTTTTTAAGACATGGTTTATGCGGACTGAAGCCCCCCTCAGCGTGGTTCATTCTCCGTGTTTGCACAGTACTCTCCCCTTCCAAAGTCCAGACACAGTTTGTTGGAACTGAGTGGATCGTTTTTGGCTGCAATCCAGTCCTCCATGTTTCTGGAAGGGGATTGGGATGGGTGTGGGGGAAGAAGTCCCCTTTAATTTTCTTGCCATTGTCTATCATGTTTAGGTTAACGTCTTAACATTTTTAGGTCATGCATAGTGTGAGAGGGTAGGGTGTTACTAAAGGGAGTTATTGAAAGGAGGTTCTAAAATTTTTTTTTTTTTTTTTTGCACAATGTGAATGGATTATAAGTCAAGCACTTTTTCTAAGACGAGTTCGCAAACTTAACTGTCAGACCTCGGATTTCTCCCAACACCCTGTTCAGGATTTCTCAGGTAGTCCCTAAAAACATGGCAGTGTTAGTGCTAGCTCTTGTCTTTTCTTCCGGAGCTCTCAGCAGAATCATCTTTAAAATACTGTTCATGGGGAAGCCGAGATGGCTCAGTGGGTTAAGCGCTCACTTTGCAGCGCCGGGGACCGAGGATCGAATCCCGGCTCCGGCCGTGCGGAACCATATGCTGAACTGGGAGCTCCCCCAGTTCAGTTCTCTCTCTGTCTCTGTCTCTCTCTGTCAAAAATTAATAAAATAAATAAACTTAAAAAAAAATACTGTTCATGGGAATCTAGGTGTTTTCTAGAATCTGCCTCCAAACTTATCCATCCAATGTCTCCCTGTTACCCATCTCCAAAGCCACTCCCGCACTCTTAGGTATTTGTTACACCTCCCTTTCTCAGAACCAATCCTGTCTTAAACTGTTTGGGCTGCATAGATCGTGTGACTTAAACAACAAATCTTCATTTCCCACCACTCTGGAGGCCGGAAAGTCCAAGATCAAGGCACTGGCAGATTATAAACGCAGGAATCCCATTCACAAGGGCTCCACCCCAAAAGCCTATTCCCTCCAAGGGCCCCGCCTCCCAACTCCATCACATTGGGGCAATTCATAAACTCCTGTGGGAATACAAATGTTCAGTCTATAACCAAGACATCATCACAAGTTAACAAATAAAACTATGTTGTTCTAGTATAAGCCATATTGTATTTATTTTAAAACCCAAAAACAATAGGCTGAAGCAAGAAAACACACATTTAGAGACTATCGTAGCTTATTTTTTTTCAGTCCGTCTCACCAATTATACAGAATGAAACACCATTTAAGAACTACAGAAATTACAATACAAACTGTAGTATAAAAATATCAGAAACATGGCATGACTGTTAAAGCATAGCCGTAAGAGACATGTTACTATCACAAAAACTTTAAACAGAAATTTAAAACGTCATATGTGAAAAATGTTTGGTTTTTTTTTTTTTTTAGTATTATGCAGCAGGTCTCGGAATGAGAGGCCAGCAAGTTAATATGAAAAGTTTATAGAGATAAGTTTTCTGAATACTATGTGATTGATTTTCTATACAAAATAGCAGACATAATTGTTAAGAAACAATATCTATGTCTAAGACCACAAATGCATTTTAAATATAAGGTAATTAGTATTTTAGAAAGCAGCAGCTTGTTTGCTTTCTTTTTTTAAAAAAGCTCGTAGTTGCACGTAAAAATGAACACTGTAAGAAACTTAGTAAAACAACTTTTGCCATGAAGAGATGAGGGTAATTAACCTTTCTTTCATTTCAGTAAGAACGGTGGGTGAAGGCCCTCCCCTCAGAATCTCCAAGTCTAACAACATTCAGGCTTTCTTTATTTAATAAGTAGAAGAATACATTCCATTCTATGTGCTATGTTCAGAGAACTCGATCTACATCCAGATTGGGAGCTAAAGTGCAACAGAAGCAAGTATCGATGTAACAGAGTATATTCACAAACATACTATACTGTTACTTAGGTAATAAACACAAGTTATACTTTATACATTGATCCGTACGATCTTTACTGATCAGCTATCGATCCCAGATGAGTAGCATGTTTACCATTCTATTATTTTCTTTGCATAGATAACAGATGTCTCTTATTTAAAAAGCAGCAAAGCAATACTCGGCAGTGTCAGGGCTGACAGTGTGGGCTTCTACAAAGGAACACACAAGACCGTCACATTTCAAAATGTAAAACCCAAAACTGCACCTCTTGCAATGAAAACAGCACAATGATGATCAGGAAGCTGCTTGAGAAAAAAAACAAAAGCACAAAAGTTCTGTCCTCTGTGTCACAACAAGAGAGATACAAAGTTTCAACAGGCAGTCTTAGAGAGTAGGCCAAACATATGGTGTATGTATATAAGGCGTCTGTGACCAAGCAAGGTTAAATATCAAATGCAAGCTGTTTCAAAGGACCCCCAGGTCTCTAAGTTGCTCAGCGATGTGATAGCCAGACCTGCTCTTGTCCGGTCCATGCTAGTGAATGAGGAAAGTACAGAAAACATAACCCTTATGATATAATAAAAAAATAACAAGTTGGATTTTATAATACCACCAAATTTTCCATGGAAACGTTTGTTATAAAATGAGGCTTTGATTTGCGTGCACAAGATACGTTCTCCTTGTACAGTAACACATAGTATTTTGGTCTGCCTCCCTTTAGTTTTTAAAGTTGAAGAGGGTGTCATTCTTTTGACCTTGAGTCCAATTTGTCTTCGGTAATAGGATCCGTTGAAGGATAATACCTGTGAATGCAGGAGCTCTGGGATTCGTTTTCCCCTCCCTCACGTTAAAGTGTTTCCAAGCTCCCTGTGTGTGTGTTTGCTTGGTTAATGAGCCACAGCTTCTATCAGACGGAACCCTTGTCTGCCAAGCAGACAAGTGGACAGACAATGGAAACATGAGATTATGTTCTCACTCTCTCAGCCTGCCTGCCAAGCTAATACCCAGCAAAAATCATCTGTACAGCAGATGAATGTACAGTATTGGCAAATAATGGATGGGTGACTGTCAGCCTCATCCAACTTTTCTAAAAATTTCCTTTTTCATTATAATTGCTGATTTGCAGTGTCCATCTATTTTGATGAATATTGTGCTGGAGATCTTTCAAAATACATGAAGTCCTGAAATTAGAAAAAGAAATATATATATATATACACACACACACACACACACATACATACACCCACATAGAGAATTGTATGTAAATAAGTAGATAATTAGATGCAATGCACAAAATGTTATCCTTCATAATTTATCTGCCCATCCTCCCATTCCAGTTAAGAATAAATAAATCTACAGAATCTCAGTCCCCCCACCCCAACCCCCATCCCCAGGATTTAAACCTGAATCAGAGTCAGCATTTTAACAAGATGACCCCCAGGGTACTCATATGTGCAATAAAGTTTTTCGGGGGAAAAAAATAATAAATGTAATACATCTTCATAAAGTGGACCTAATAACAACAGTAGCGATTACAACCTTACAACTGTTGGTAGCCAATAGGCTGTCCATCCGGGGTACTAATCAGCTACATTTTTATTGTTAAAAGGAAGAAAAACTTGCTCATCAATGTGAAATATGATAAATATACCAAGTGTAATATGTTAATTAGGTTTTTTAGGACAAATGCTATTTTTATTCTTCACGTATGAATATTAACCATTAATTAGTCAGATATATGAGGGCTGTCAAGAAAAAAATCCAGCCATAAATGCCTCTATTTTTCAAACGACATGGGGGACAGCACCAAATAAATCTGAGGGTAGTACACCAGCAAGCAGCACACTGACAGAGAGGCACAAGTACTAGGTTTAGAGTTCTCGTATTTCATTAAGAAGTCCCAGGAGAGGCATTTTTAATGAATGAAAGTAAGTAATATGCAATGATGACATACACACCTATTGGATATTTTCTCCAAGCCCCTTCACTCATAGCACAGTTAATACTCATAACCATGTAATGTCAGTGTTTTTATCTCCACGTTATAGATGAGGAATCTGAGGCCGGCAAGTGTTAAACACTTTACAAAACTTGTAACAGTAAGTGGTGGGGACAGAAGTGGGTCTAGGGTAAGGTGACCAGATTTTAACATTGGTAAAGCGGGACACCACTGACTGGGGCGGAGGGGGTTCTTGATTAAAAATTTGGTCTATCTCCCGCCGTTCCCTAGCTTGTCATGCATTCTTTCCAAAAATCGGGACTTTTTTAAAATGCCATGGGACAAATTGTTAAAAATCGGGACTGTTCCGCCAAAAGCGGGACGTCTGGTCACCTTATGGTCAACGCTTACTCTTGCCTTTCTACTGCACTGCACTGCTAGCTGTCAGAAAGAACAGTTCTCTCACGGTAAGTCCAAGGCGAAAAGGCTTACAATCAGGAAGCAAGCTCCAAAGATCATGGCTTTCATCTTCACCTCCAGGTCTAACGGGAAGTGAATATCAAAGTGGTCGGCATCGCCCATAGATGACATCAGACCGTTCCACTTCCTGATGATGCTGCCAATGTTAGACACGCCATCCAGGGAGTTGACCTAGAAAGAGGGGAACTGGACTTTCTGATGACCAAAACATTCTCTCTCCCATGTTTTATTCTGTTTACAAGCAGGAGCTGACACTGATACGTAGCATACTTGGAAACACTGCAGGAAATGAAGTCTTAATTACAAATAGGCCATTGCAGCCAAGAAGGACTCAGTTCCTTGCAGCCAGCTGATAAATGAGCTGGGGTACATCTCACATTTCTCAGGCCAGCGCTCTGTCTTCATCCTCAAGCGCATGATGAGAGAGGTCTGATGTGAATGGATGGACTTCTCCATACAGCTAAGAGTGGGCACTGGGGAGAGGAGGGGATCGCTTCCAGTCTAAAGAACCCATGAGCAACAGCAACGCAGCATTGTTGTGTGCACTTCACTAACTCCATATAATCACTTTGGCTTTTGTGGTTTAAATAAATCCACCAGGTCTGCTCAAATTATTCCAGGATCTCCAAAGACTTCGGTTTCTAAAAGGGGAACCCCTAGGACCCACAAAGGGGAAAATACCCAGATACTAACTTCTGGTGATCAGAATGACCCCACACATCCGGTCCCTGAAATGTGGCTTATCTACATTTGCTTTTTCTCTATGTGGCCTTTTAAAAAAGATGCAGTGCTCAATGACATGATGATATATGGTAAGTGTAGGGGGTGTCACAGGAGATACTGGAAGAAGCAATTTTAGACCATGAGCCTTAGAGCCAGGATGGACACTAAGAAACTCAGGAAAAATGTCTAAAAATCACCTTTACCAGATTCCTAGGATTATAAGCAATCATTTCATAGGCAGAGATAAAGGCAAAACAAAAAGATTTTTTCTGTTGACTGAGAAAATGTTATAACCTATTATGAGTTTTATCCACGTTACCAGTGTCATCCTATTTCTTGAGGACACAGACAAGGCTTCTATCCTGCACGTAAGCAATTTGCACACCTCAAGCGTGCTTACAGGCCTGGTGACATGTTGAGGATGGTTCATGAGTCAAGATCTACTTTCTGATCCTGGAAATCTTTGATCCCCCCAAAAAGGGGGGATTAAGGGGAAGCTGAGATGGCTCAGTGTGTTGAGCGCTTGCTTTGCAGCCCCGAAGACTGAGGATCGAATCCCGGCTCTGGCCCATGTGGACCCACATGCTGAATGAACTGGGGTGTGCCCCCACTTCGGTTCTTGCCAGGACCTATGTGGGAGGCCCCTGGCCCAGTTCCTGCCCTGCACAGCCCCTTGCCCACCTGTGGAGTGAAACTATATGGAAAACTAATGCTGTCAACTATGGAGACTGCTCTGGGCCCTCCCCCTTCTCTCTGTCTCTGTCTGTCTCTCTCTGCCAAAAAACAATTAAAATAAATCTTAAAAAAAAGGGGTGGTTAATTAAATACCACCAAGAATAAAATAAGATGATGCTGTCAGGCTATCTCAGGTTTACTGTGGTGATGGTTTCTCTTCTCTTTATTAAACACTGAAATCATAGAAAAGGAGCTCACGTTTTTGAAAACATTAATTCACTCACCACAACATGAAAAATCATTTGGTGTCAAGCAATGAACGATATGCATTCCCACGAAAAACAAACAAACATCTGAAACCACATCATTCTGAGGTTTGTTAACACGTGGAGGAAAGAACAGTGGAAACCTTACTGTTACACGCGTTTACCTCAAAAATGGAGTCGGCACCACAGCCATAGGTGGAACACGGTCCACGCACGCGCATCACGTTTTCCTTCTTCTCGTTCTGGATGCTGTAAACGGCCCGACACAGGTTCCAGTGCTCCCTCACAAAGCCGATGGTGACGCCGGGAGGGCACTGTACCTCCAGCTGCCGATGAAGCAGGGGCAGATCAGAGAAGGACATTACAGACATCGGACCCATACACACCACCTAGATGGGTCCTTAAAATGCTGCGGAGGTCGCAGCTGGTATGAGACACAAACACACTCTTAAGTGTTGTCACATATGTTGGGTGCACAGGATCAAGGTCGTGGCTTGCTGTGCATCTGCACATGACTGATGTTAAGCCACTAGATAGGTGATAGCATGTGTTTCATAAGGATGTGTGATGTTCAACAGTAAATCATTATCCGAGAGATAACGGGAATGAGAGTCGCTTCTCAAAATATTTTTGTGAGGGTTATGAAAAGTGTTTATGCCTCAAGCACAGCAATATTATTTGGAATGACTGTTACAAACATTTTGTGAAGCCAGCTACTGAAGATTCTGATTAATGCATATTAAAAGACTTTTTTGGTTGTATAGTTTTACAACACCCATGTTTCCATTATTTGGTAAGAACGTTTTATATTCTTCATACTTTTATATTTTTTTGTGTAACAATTTCTAGATTGTAACTGAAAATAAATTTAGAAAACCATGCATTATACTCGCAGTTTTTACATTTTTTTTCTCGCATTTCAGCACATGCTAGCAAGGAATGTATCTCTCAGATACACACGACCTACGCTGTTGTTTTTTGACCATGATCTTCACAGGGTTAATCCACTGAAGTGCTGGGGAAGTTGTTACTGGGAAAGTGTCCTCCATTTTACTGAGGCTACTGCTTAGGCTTGTATTTCAGTGGCCAGTCTGGAGAGACAAGGTTGTGTTCCTCATTGGGACAAAGTTACTTCTTATCATGTAACAGTTTTCCAAGCTCCGTGTGTCCCAGGGGTCTATGCACTATCTACTTGGGTTCCTCTGAGTCAACACCATTGAACTCGGGGACAAGGGGACCTACACAAACATGCTGCTGTTCACACTGCTCTCTGAGCTGTAAGAAAGATCCATGGATGGGAAGCAGGGATGGTTCAGTGGGTTAAGTGCTCATTTTTCTGCCCCAGGGACTGAGTAGTGAATCCTGGCCCTGGCCCATGAGGACCCATATGCTGAACTGGGGTGTGCTTCCTATGTGGGAGGCCCCCAATTCATTCTGGCCCTCCCCCCTACCATTTGGCGCCTGGCTCAAGGGGGCATGCCTCCCATGGGGGAGGCCCCAGCCCAGTTCCTGCCCTGCGGGGCCCCCACCCACCTACGTGGAACAAAACCATGTTGAAAACTGATGATGCAACACTATGGAAACTGTTCTGGGCCCTCCCACTTCTGTCTCTCTCCGTCTCCATCAAAAACAATAAAATAAATCTTAAAAAAAAAAAGATCCATGTCCCTGATCTCCTGATCTGGGTGTCTCAGGTATTCTATCACAATCCATGAGAAAAGGAACAAGCCAAATTCTTAGACTGAAATCTCAGACCTGACAATTATCATAGACAACAAAAGAGAAACAGAGGTGTTCTGGTAATTGCATGTTGAGAAGACAACAGAATGTGTGATGGGTCTATAAAGCCATTTGTCCACTACTCTCATTTAGCTAATTATCTTGGTAATATTCCTTTGCGAAAAACTACCGGTAACATCTTCATGTTTAATAATAACAAAAGTCACCAAACTAAAGTAATTGGTAAAAGACAAAAGGAAAAGTTCTACTGACAATTTTTCTTGTGTAATATATACTTCCCCTAAGAATTTTTAGTCTCCTGGGCCTCATCATGGGGCAAGACTACACAGCTTCATGAATTGTCAAACCAAGATATTCCTCATACATATACAAGGGCTGTCCAGAAAAATAAGCCATCAATGCCTCCAAGTTTGACATTACACAACTAGATACTTTCAGGACTGCAATCATATAATCACACATACATACAAACATATCAGTTTGATAGCTTCCTACAACTGAAATCTCATATAAATTTAGGCTTGAGATAAAATCAAAACTGCATACAAATAAATTATTTTTTGAAAAAATTTGTATAATTCAGCCTTAGAAAATAAATGAACTATTAATGCATGCCAAACTTATATAGATCTCTAGGTAATTAACTGGTTGAAAAAAGCCAGTCCTAAAAGGTTCCATACTTATATAATTCTGTGTATATAACATTCGTGAAATGACACAATTATAGAGATGGAGAACAGATTAGCGATTCCAGGGGCTAGGGATGAAGAGAAGACAGGGAGGGAGGTGTGATTCTAAAAGGATTTTTTTTGTGTGGTTTTAGAACTGTTTGGTATTTGAATTGTGGTGATGAATACAGAAATCAATGTAGCTGATAAAATTAAACACACACACATGAATACAAGTAAAACTGGAAAATCAGAAAAAAATCTAGAATATGTTGTGGGACAAAAGTTCCATACATTGGACTAAGGCTGAAATACTGGTTTGAGTTACTCTATTCTGACCTCTTACACTCCTTTAAGGCTGTACTTAGAGGCTTTGATGTGCAAAGTCCAACTCATAAATATGAAAAAGAAATGCTTAGTGTACAAAAGCATCAACAAAGAGAGGTGGAAATTCATCTCAAATATAAGGATAAATATATATATATATATATATATATATATATATAGGCTGTCCAGAAAAAAATCCCAGCCGTAAATGCTTCTATTTTTCATACTATATAGCTGGCTACTTTCCAGACAGCGCTCGTATACTACTTGCCAGGCACTGTGCTGAGCAGTTGACATTAATTTACTACTTAATCCTCAAAACAATCATCCCCTGAGGTAGACGCTATTAATATCTCTATTTTGGCAGGTGAATAAATCAAGGCCCAGAGAGGGCTGCAAATAAATGACTATTATAAATGCTGGTCCTTAACATAGCATGTAAACATCGCAGTAGTCGGAGGGAATATTATTCTACCCCATTTATGTATAAGGTTAAAGCTTAAAAAGGCTGACGAAATTGTACAAATCAAAGTAGGTGACATATCTAGAGTTCCAGTTCTCTTGCACCTCTCCCTAAAACGCCTTTTCTTTTCTCTGTGGCAAACAGGCTGTCAGACAGTGACGCAACTATCACTCAGCACACAGGCTTCCTGGTCTCAGCATGGTCACCTAACAAGTGTAACACCATCAGCAGGCACATAATCAGGTGAGGGGGTCAAAACAGATCTTAAAAGATCAAAAGTGAGCACTGGAAAAAAAGAAGAATCTATACTCAGACCTTCTTTTCTCTATCCATAGCAAGGCATAGAGATTGTGATGGGCAGATTAAACTTCTATCTAAAGTCCCTCATAATTCTCTAAGCACATGTTCCCAGCTAGCTTACTCTTATCTAGGGATGCTTAGATGAACATGTGTGGCTACTGTTCTTGGAGATTGATAGATTCCTAATTCTGCATATGGATGACAGAATGGTGGACCCCAAGTACATAATTTGTGCTTGAAACACCTGTTAGAATCGACGAGTGTAGACCCACAAGAAAAAGCCCTTTCTGATGTCCTGTAGGTGAGACAACCATGCTTCCTCCCTCCTCAGGCTGTGGGAAACCCCTCGCTGTGTAGTTTGAGGGAACCGAGGAAACCACGGAAACGCCCGTCCTCTGACCTCCTGCCTGGTGGAGGGGCAGCACAAACAGCAACAGCTGCATCTGAAAGGTCTCCTCATGGTCATGACTTCTCGACCCAGACAGTCAGTGACACGCAGGATGAAGGGCCGGAGTGTCCGGTACGCGTTTCTGGTGAAGTCATCCATGTCTTCAGTTACTACGTACACCATCTGGTCCAGGTTGTTTTTAATATCGTATTTATTGTTCGTTTCAAGAGATGTCATCACTACAGGAATAAAATGAGAAAGCCGTCTTCCATGAGAAGTGGGCCTCAAGGAGGAATACGAGGTATAAACCCCCATTATTAAAAACAAAACAAACAAAAAGTCACTGGGATGTAATGTACAGCACAGGGAAAACAGTCAATATGATCGTAATAACTCCATGTGGTGACTGATGGTGACCAGACTTATTGTGGTAATCACATTGCAAGGAATATAAATGCCGAATCACTGCTGTACACTAGAAACCAACATAATATGGTATGTCAACTATACTTTAATTAAAAAGTCATTTTAAAAAGTCCTTTGAGGGGCTTAAAGAAAAACAGCTTTTTAAAAAAAATCTCAGGTAAAAACTCTATCTAGTGGATTAGGATGCCAAAATAATTCATGTGGCTTCTAAGTATTTAAAGTAATTTTTAAAATGTGAAACATTTCTTTTGAGAAGTTCAGCGTCAAAGGATTTTGAAAACATTTCCACGGAAGAGCAAGATCCCTACAGTCCCTGAACGCAGGGACCATTAATTATAAAGACATTTAAATAGGCGGATCTGGTGGTGTGAGGGTCAAAAATCTTATGAGGAGGAGCTGAGGGCAAACAGGCTTTGTGTTCACCGTGACTTGGTCTTACTTCCAGAACAAGGGGATGGATGAGAAATCAGCAGACGTGTGCTATTATATTCCCGACTCTGTCACAGATCAGCTGAGGATGGTGCCCTGGGCTAATTAATGCAGACCCGTGGCTCCTTCTTTTTCTCATCTGTGAGAAGTTAACAGGGAGGGCTGGGACCAGTAAAGGGTAGGGGGTTGAATAGATCACATGAAAATTCTTTTCAAGTGTACCGGTAAGCGTTTACACATGATGAATAAAACAGATACAATTATACAAAATCACCCCCTTCATTTCTTTCTTGAGAAGAGGGCATTCTTTTCTCTTGGAGCCACTAAGAGGCAATCAGTACAAATGAGGGACCAGGTACTAGATAATGCCAATTTCCACCTGACTCAAACACTGCCGAAAACAACTGAATTATACATACTTTCCAGAGGTTCAAAGTGCTGAAGAACATGTATGTTGTCCAACTGTGGAGATAGAGCAGAGCATTTAGGAGCCATAGAAATAACAGTTACATCAAGACAGCATTTAACATGAAACTGATGAGACAGGTAATAAAATGTATCAACTGATACCAAAATATTTTCTTGAAACTGAATGGAATTTTTTTTTTTTTTAAATCAAGTGGAATTTGCCCATCTGCACCCAACCAAATGGCTATTGGGAGAGGTACAGACCAGAAAAACAATTCTCCTGTTCTACGGGAAAAGACTGAACCATTTGTCTAAAATATCAGAAAAATAAGGGAATACCGGGATAGCTCAGCAGGCTGAGCACTTGCCTTTCAACCTCAAGGTCCAGGGATTGAATCCCAGCCCCGGCCCACGCAAACCCATATGCTGAACTGCAGTGCAACTGGAAACCACGACAGGGTGGCAGTGAAGGCTCTCACCTCCCACATGGGAGGCCCCCAGTTCAGTTCTCACCCTGTGCGGCCCCACGTCCACGTGTGTGGAATGAAATCATGTCAAAACTAATGATGTACAACTATGGAGATTGCTCAGGCCCTCCCCCTTCTCTCTCTGTTTCTCTCTCATCACTCAACAATACAAAAATCTTATAAATAATCAGAAAATCACCTTCCTGACACAGTAAGAGCATCTAGAAGCTGGGTTGACACAGGTTGCTCCCACCTCGGTCCCCACTCACTGGCCCCTCTGACATGTCACCCACAGACTGGAATTGCTCAGAAGTTCTGGACAAATGAACAGAGACCAGTCACAGAGAAAGCAATTTCCTCAGCGGCTTAGGGGACCATGAATCAGCCAGGTGGCCTTCACACAGCGGTGTCCTATCTTATATCATTTCCCAGATACTTCGAAGAGACTCACATACTGATCTCCTTCCACTCAACAAACTAAATGCTAAGACCCTCCCTCCCTAGGTGATTGTCCAGTAATGAAAGGGTCTGTGAGGGCAGGGGGTACGCAGACAGGATTAGGGCAAAAGGAGAGGAACCTTTCTGACATTAGCGTCCCTTGAGAGGGGAGGTTGGGAATGCCATTAAATAAACTTCTACTTTAACTTTACTTAGGAACCACGGTAAAGAGGGTCCATTTAAAGGGCCCATTATCAGTTACACCTAAGAAGATATCGAGCAGAAGGGAAAACACTCCTTAAGGACTGGCTGCCATAATTATATAGGTATAATTTTATACCTATAAAAATTATGCCAACATAATTTTAGCCCCTATAGGTCATTAGATCATTCCTAAATCCTGAGCCTGGAACATGGCTGTGATTATACAGGTATCATTTTATACCTATGTAAGATTATACCTGCATAATTTTAGACACTATAGATCATTAGATCATTCATTTCTGATCCTCGAAGATGGCCTAAAATGCCATACTTCACCAAATATTTGTTAAATACATAAGAAAAAATACGCAAATGTGGTAATAAATAAAATGTAAGATAAACACACATGAACTGTTTTATGGTGCGGTTGCTTACAGGGGGGTATAGAGAGCATACAATTCTTTCTTCATGAAAAACTTTTTCTTAAATGAAAACACAATTGTGTGAGGGGGTCGAAACAGGTCTTAAAAGATATTATAAGTAAGTGTACGCGCGCACGCACACACACATGCACACACACACAAACACAGACTCAGAAGTTTCTAAGAGATTCCCAATCCTAGCTTTATCTTATTTTCATTAAGCCATCTTTTTTGAGTTTCTGACATGCATTTCTAAGCACTACTATTTGCCCGTTTCTCAGCTGGATATCTACCGAGTCCGGCAGAAGTAACGCCTTTTTAAAGTAGTCTAGTGTGTCTGAGTGTGATATTGCTATATCGCAGAATTACATGCCATCGCTTCTTGGCCTTTTGGCTAAGATCATGTGTAGAATCACATGCCTATGATCTCGTTCTAATCTGAAGGGGAGTCACCTCTGCTGGACCCTATACATAAACAAAAACTAGGGAGTTACTGTGTTGTGGGAAGGGCCTCTCTGGAACTTGGCCTGAAGCTATATCATGGGTAAGTCCCCTATTGTTATTTTCATTGTATATTTGGGGGTGTCATGGGCATGGATGATGAAAACTATGGGTGGTGAGAAAAGACAGTGGGTTAACAACCACTCACTGTCCAGTGTTCTATTCTTTTTTAATGTTGCTTTTCTAGAGGTTAACTCCACTTTTAAGCAAATGGCACACTGATGTTCAATAGTTCTTCTTGTATTCTTATTCCCGTTTTTTAAACTGCCTTCAACAGACATCACGAATGTCTTAAAATTCAATGTGCAACCTTTGACAAAAACTACTCGTCCCACCAAAATTGACCTCAACTCTTTAAACTCCCTTCCCGTCTGTGAACTTGGCATCAATCACACTAGTCTCACCAACCAGTATGCCTATCATCACTGACCCATCCTTTCATCCACTCAGTCCAGTCTCCTGTGGGAGCCCAGGCATAGGTCACGAGACAACAGGAATCGACTCTAGGTAGAGTACCTGGGTGAAGTATTCGAGACCAGGAGGGCAACTGGGCATAAGAGTTGGCCCCGGCATCCATGTAACTGGAGCAGCCTGAACTGGCATGGGGTATTTGCCAGGCTGGTATTGGATAGGATGGGGAACGCCCGCTGGTGGGTACAAGGGGAAGGTCCCAGGTGGCTGTGGAGCGTAGAATCCCATCGGCAAGCCTGCTAGGTAGTGCGGAGGGGGTCCAGGAGGCCCTGTGTTCAAACACAAAGGCAAGTGTTATATGCAATTGACACTGCAGCTGACAAGTCAGCATCTCTTTACATGAAAATGACATGGATCCCACGACATCCACTTAAAAAATAACAAGATGTGGGATGCCAGGATAGCTCAGTGGTTGAGCATTTGCCTCACAATTGTGAGGTCCGGGATCAGATTTCCAGCCCTGGCCCATGCAACCCCATATGCTGAACTGCATGCAACTGGTAACTGCCAGAGTGGCTGGCAAGGTTCTCGCCTCCAGTTTGGTTTCTGCCCTGCATGGCCCCACATCCCCCTGTGTGGAAGGAAACCATGTCACAACTGATGACGTACAGCTATGTAGACTGCTCTGGGCCCCCTACCTATTATTTCTCTCTCTCACCTTCTCTCAAAAACAATAAATTTTAAAAAATTAAAAATAATAAGATGTTGCAATTTCTGAGTGCACAGCATGTACTGACAATGTACAGTAGACTCCGTTAACCGTAACTCAAGCAACAGGTACTCTCAAGCAAAAATTTTTTTTTCGGTTGCTTGAGAGTGCTGGTTGCTTGAGATTTTTTCGGTGGCTTAACAGTGCCATTGCTTGAGTTCCAGTTAATGGAGAATCTACTTATAATATCTACCAATCCCCATGGGTACCAGTTAACAAAGTCTATGGTATGAACCGTATTACATATCAACCCATCCAGTCCTCTTACACTTTATGAGAGATAATGATTCTCATTTCAGAGGTGCAGAAATAAGAAACATCAAGTAACATGTTAAACTCTCCACGCATTAGGTACCTTCTCTGGAGATACATTATAACTACTTCATTAGGTTGCAGTTCATTAGTACAAGGCTAGCACATCATTAGCATTGTAAATTTGTTACATGTATTATTATTATTATTGTTTAAGGTCCCATTAAAAGCACTTCAAAGGAGTACTTTTAATGACAGCTATCTAGCTCTAGAACAGTTCATCACCCCATACTCATTGGCAGTCATTCCCCAGCCTCTGCAAACGACTGTCTCCACAGACTTGCCTAATCGAGACATTTCATATAAATAAAATCACTTATTCATAACATGTAGCCTTTGTATCTGGTTTCTTTCACTTAGCATAGCAGGGGTGTCCAACCTTTTGGCTTCCCTGGGCCACATTGAAAGAAGAGGTGTCTTGGGCCATACATAAAATACACTAATACTAACAACAGCTGATGAGCTAAAAAATAAATAAATAAAAGTCACAAAAAGTATCTCATCATGTTTTAAGGAAGTTTATGGATTAGTGTTGGGCCACATTCAAAGCCATCCTGGG